>JARHVA010007075.1:632500-765983 GCA_037957365.1 Torreya grandis
TCCCCCCATTCCTTTTAACAATTTATTTATCTTGAAATAATCTGTAAAATTTCTTAGTATATTCTATAGCCTTAATTGATATGATTTTGGTAGACATATGTGAGGAACTCAATCTAGCCCACTTAAAATTAGATAAGGTAGTGGTCTAGTTTGACAAGTTAGAGGTAAAAGTGATATGCAAATTGTTAAACATCCATGTCTAGTTGGAATCTAAACCTAAGATTCAACACTTTATAGACATTCAAGTGGTTGACATCCCAAAAGGCTATGGTATGCTCCTCAATAAAGATTGGTCCAAATCCCTAAATAGGTATATGGCCATAAATTTATAACATATGTGGTTGCCTTGGATAGGAGTAGCTAACCAAATATGAGTGAACAAAGAACCATGCATGAAACACATGATCACTAAATACAATTCTATTAATGATAATATAAACCTAGTTTCCTTAGACCTAGGCATCTACACGCTAAACACCAAGCCTCCAAAAAACTAAACTAGTCATAATCCAGGTCTGTTTAGCCTGTGGTTTCTTTATGTATATAGAGCTCACTCTAAACAAGTTAGTGGAGTCAATGTTTTGCTTATATATCCATTAGGGAGGAAACATCTAGCATCTTATAGGCTAGAATTACCTTGTACAAATAACTTGGTAGAATACAAAGCTCTAATCTTGGGATTACAATTTGCATTGAGACATCAAACAAATAAACTAAAAGTATTCAATGAATCTGAATTGGTAGTCAACAATATCAAAACTAAGTTCTAATATAAACTATCATAACTCAAAAATTATAAACATAGATCTTGGGACCTGATTGAGATGTTCAACATGTTGAATATCAGACCTATTCCTTGGGAGGAAAATAGGTAGCAGACTTGATATCTTTTATTTCAGTGAACTTAACCCCTCTAGATGACACTGAGCTACAAGAGTTCTTTGTAGAAATCATCCCCTTTCCTTCTATCTCAGATAATGTGACTAACTTATATCTCTTTAAATAATACCAAAAAAAATCTAGTTTCTCAAAAATAAGAGTATTTTTTAGGCCCAAATCATAGATGAAAGGATAAAGACAACCCCAAGAATTGGATAAGGATGGGATCTTGAACATTCATGGGACTAAGATCTCAAATGGGATGATTTTAATAGAAAGAGCATTTCATGTATTAGACCTAACCTTCTAGGATGAAATTCCTAAGTTCAAAGACTAGAAGTGTCAACTCATCAATCTTGGCCATGTAAATAACCCCCAGATAGTTAACATGGGTCTAGATTGGATGGACCACAAATTGGAATATTTATAAAGATTATTGCTAAGTTACAAGGATGTAACTGCTTGGGCCTATGGAGACCTTAAATCCTTTGATCCAAGAGTAATTACTCACACCAACCCCTTCAAACCTAACCAAAAATCATTTAGACAAAGATATATGTCAGTTAACCTAATCCTAGATCCCTTGATTCACAAGGAAGTTCACAAATTAGTCTCTATAGGGATAATTTTCCCAATTTGCCACTCAACCATGGTAGCTAAAATAGTCTTGGTGTGGAATAAGAATGGTGAAATTACCTTTATGTGAACATTAAAAATTTAAATTAAGACTCAAATAAATATAATTACCCATTGCCATCACTAGATGAGGTGATCCAAATAATGAGTGGGTCCTAGATGATGTCCTTCTTGGATGGCTTATAGGGCTACAACTAGGTCCTAGTCAATCTAGGAGATAGAACTAAGATCACTTTCACCACTAAATAGGGCACATTCACTTACAAATAAATGCCTTTTGGGCTAATCAACACCATTTTAACCTTTCAAAGGGTAATGGGCTTCACCTTTGAGGACCTGATAGGTAAGTGCATATTATATATATTGATGACCTAACCATGTTCTCTAAACATAATTCATATCATGTGTACCACTTGGAAAGAGTATTTTAGAAATTCATAAGGTATGGCATATCCTTAAACCCAAAGAAAATTATATTCAATGTCAAGGAAGATATTTTTATTGACCCTGAAAGGGAAGATGCAATTTCTAAACTACCTTTACCTAACAACAAGAAATAACTAAAATCTTTTTATGTGAAATCAACTCTGTGCACAAATTTGTTTTTGGATATGATAAAATAGTGAATCCCTTAAATGTAATTTTGAAATAGGATAGTAAAGTGGAATGGTGAGAAGAATTAAGGAAATATTTCTAGGATATCAAAGATGCTATCATGTAAGCCCTGGTCCTTATTAGTGTGGACTATACACGAGACTTTTATATTTACCCTTTCACTTTAGATCACACCATTAACTCTTGCCTCATCTAGAGGTTAGAATGAGAAGAACACCCTATGGATTTTATGATCACTAATCTTAAGGATGCTAAAATTTGGTATTCTACCTTAGACAAGCATGTATATGCCCTAGTTAGGGCAGTGAATAAATTTAGGCATTACATCTTCCAAAACAAAGTGCATGCCATTGTCCCAGACCTAGATATAAAGCAAATGTTGGGACAAAATGAACTAGGTGAGATGAGAGGCCAATGGGTGATGAAATTTAAAGACTATGACTTGGAAATAAAATTAGCCAAGTTTTCTAGGGGATAAGGCCTCACCCAACTAATCATATAATAAGACCTAAAAATTATGATAGACCAGGTGGACCAATAAAAGGTGAAACACTTAGATTGGTACACCCTAATTCTACATGTTATACTTTATGGAAATGCACCCCCAAGACTCAACCACATGCAGAGAAGATCCCTCTAGTTGAAATCCATGAATTATATGTTGAAGAAAGGAGTTCTCTTCATAAGAAACAACAAAGGAATATACCTTCGATGTGTATCAAAAGAAGAGGCCAAGGACATAATGGTAAGTTTCCATGATAAAATTGGATTCAACCATCCCATATTAAATTCCATGGCTCGCAAGGTTCTCCAAGAAGGTTATTATTATCCCATAGTGTTAAAGATGTTCACATTCATGTTCATTTTTATCACCAATGCTAAACCTTTACTAAAAGAGAAAATCACACTACAATGCCATTATAACTTGTTGTAGAGTTTATGCCATTTGCACAATGGGGACTAGATTTGAGGGGGTAATTAACCCCAATTCATCATCTGATCATAAATTCATATCATAGGTATAGACTACTACACTAAATGGTCTGAGGCAGTTACAACTAAAAGGAGCACCACTATTGAAGTCATCAAGTTCTTGGAGACTACCATAGTCACCCATTTTTGTGATAATGTCCATGCCATTTAATCTTTGGAATTTACAAAGTGGGCATATGATAATGGAATCACACTAAATTTATTCTCTAATCACTACTTATAAGGGAATGGATTGGCAAAATCCACCAATAAAAACTTGATCGATGCTATCAAAAAATTAGTTAGAGAGAAGCTCTAAGAATGGAACTCATTGCTAAAAGTTGCCTTATGGGTAGACTGTGCTAGGTATAAAAAATCCCTCAAAATAACTCCTTTCTTTCTCATCTATGGATTAGATCTGATCATTTCAGTCACTCTCAAAATGTCTATTTATAATTTCATGCATTGAATCATAGAACCAAATGACAAATTCAGTTTTAGACTCATGGACCTAATTCAATTAGATGAAGATTTGTTGAGATTTAGAAAGCATCAAGACATATTCAAGAGATGGTTTGACAAGAGGGAAAAGGTCAAGGCCTTATAATCTCAAACCTAAACCTGATGTGGGATAAGGTTCATGAGAAAAAAGACCAACATTCAAAATTAGATCCCCTCTAGATTGGCCCATATCAGATTGCCAAAATACTAGGATAAAATGCCTTTTATCTCTAAAAGTTGGAATGGAATTTAATTTAAAAAATAACTACAAGAGGTGCTTATTTATATAATACTAAGTGAGATTAGATATATTAATCTATAGGAGATTATGACTCACACTAACTAATCACACATAAGAACTACCCCATCTAACTAACCTATTGCAATCAAAGGTGTAATACCTTGAGACATTTATTACATTAGATTAGGATAAATTAATTATTCTAACATTCACCCCTTAATTGATCATAGCTTGAAGAGAATAAGAGAGATAATTTTTGAATTCCTCAAACTTATCACGTGTTAGTGACTTCATGAAGATATCTTCACACTGATCCAGAGTGGGTAATATTGGAGATGTATGTTGTGTTGTTGAATATGTTCACATATGAAATGAATCTAAATATCTATGTGCTTGGTTCTATCATGAAATACTAGATTTTGAACAAGATGTAAAACACCCTAGTTTTCACAATTCAGAACTATAGGCTGAGTTTATAAAACTCTATGTCCTGAAAGAATATGACGTAATTATATTACTTCATAGACATCTCCTACTGCAACACATTATTCTACCTTTGTGGAGGATATAGAAACACAACTTTGCTTCTTAATTCCCCATGAAATCAAACCAAATCCTAGAAAGAAAAAAAATCTAAAAGTGGATTTCCTATCATCAATTAAAGCTACATGATCTACATTTGTGTATCCTATTAAGAACTTGTCGTTCTTCTTATACTCTAGGCCATACTCAACTATAGATTTGATGTATCTCAATACCCATTTTGTTGCTTTTCAATGTGTCACCTTTGGTTTCTACATGAATAAATAAAGATAGTTAATAGCATAGCTAATATTTGGCCTAGTATATGTCAAGTAAATGAGACTCCCAATCAACTACTGAAAGAGAGTTGCATTTAATTCTACTGATGGATTTGTACAAAACAACTGAAGTCTTGTCTTCATAGGTGTTTTAATAGGCTTGAAATCCATCATCCTATATTTCTTGAGTAATGTCTTGGTATAATTCATCTATGAAACAAAAATGTAATGTTCCTTCTACCATACCTCTAAACCAAGACAATAGTGTAGCAGATTGAGATCTATCATGTTGAATGATCATTTGAGATCATTCTTAGTTGCATCGATCATCTTCATTGTGCTACTGATGGTGACTAGATCATTGACATAAAAAATCACTATAAAAACCTTCCCCCCCCATGTTGTTTGAGGTAGAGGTTAGGATCATATGAACTCATGTTGAATCCATGTTGTATGAGATGCTCATCAATCTTGATGTATCAGGCTTGGGGAGCCTATTTTAGCCCATAGAGAGACTTGATAAGTCTATAAACTTTCTATTCTTGATTAGGTGCCACAAATCCTTTAAGTTGAGTCATGTATACTTCCTCTTTCAAATTTCCATTGATAAAGGCACTTTTTACATCTATTTGATGGAATTTCTATACAAACTATGCAACCATAGTAAAAACCATTCTAATAGTCTTTATCTTAGAAGTGGGAGCATAAGTCTCCTCATAGTTAATGCCTTCTTTCTAAGCATACCCTTTTACAACAAGCCTTGCCTTTTACCTATCAATACTACCATCTACTTTGTACATAGTCTTAAAAACCCATTTTCATCCAATAGGTTTCTTCCCTAGTGAAAGATCAACAAGCTGTCAGGTGTTATTCTTCATAGGTGACTGATATTCTGCATCCATGGCATTTTTTCAAGGTCTAGACTATAGGGTTTCTATTAATGTAGAGGGCTCATATGTTTCTTGCACAATACTCATAAGGGCCATATTAACCTCTTCCCAAGGCATGCTTTGAGTCCTCGATCTTGAAGTGGATGTATCTAGTACTCCATTCAAGTTAGCATCTCATATAATACTTGTATACCACTTGGGAATATGTTGAACTATAGGTGGAGGTGTTGGAGGTCCTATTTCACCATCTTCCTTTTCACTTTCACCATCACTATCCAAAAATATTATAGGTCTTTTGTCTGTATCATTTGCCTATGTAGAATGTGGATTGATTCTACTATTTTCATCAAACACTACATCTTTTCTAATTATTACCTTCTTTGCTTTTGGATCAAGGAGCCTACATGCCTTTGTGTAGTGTATCCTACCAAAATATATTCCTTTATTTTTTAATCCAACTTCTTCCTTTTATTTTTAGGAACATGCATATATGCCTTGAAACTAAAAACTTGAAGGTGAGTAACCTTTGGTTTATTCCCTTTTCAATCTTAATGAGGTGTGATTCCATCAAGAGCTTTGGTGGGTGACCTGTTCAACAAGAAAACTACAGTGTGATAAGCTTCTACCCAATATGTATTAGGTAATTTTGCATTCTCAACCATGTTATGAAACATTTCCATAATGACTCTATTACATCATTCTATAACTCTATTATACTGAGGTGAATATGGAGCTATCAATTACCAATTAATTCCATTTGCACTACTATAGGCTTAAAATTATCTACTCATGTATTCCCCCCATGATTTGAGTGGAGAGTCTTGATTTTCTTACTAGTTTCATTTTCAACTATGACCTTGAATTCTTTAAAGACTTAAAAATCTTTATCCCTAGTCTTCAATAAATATACCCACATTTTTTATGAGTAATAATCAATAAAAACAAAGATTATTTGTACCCTCTATGACTAAGAGCAAAATATCTGCAAAGATCGATGTGCACCAAGTCCAACTTACTAAGTGATTGATACTCAGTTCTTGCTAAGCAACTAGTACATATATCATAATATTTATTGAGTTTGGGAAGGCCACAAAACATATCATGTTTTCTCAATTGTACCAAATAACCTTAACTCAAATGACCATATCTTCTATACCATAAATTACCTAATATCTTTGACCACAAGTGATTGATGATCATTTTGAACAAAATCAAGATGAAACATTTTGTCAATGTTAGAAGCCTTGTAAATCACTTTGAAATGCCTAGACTTATCTTTGATGTGGCAAAAATTTCAACCATTTTGATTATCAAATTCAACCATGACATTGTGGTCAAGTAGTTGATTAACAAATAACAGATTTTTTGTAAGTCCTGGAACATAAAGAACATTTGAAATATTATAATTCATGTTTCCAAGTTGAATTTTGATGTCACCACCACCTTGTACTATATATGAGGTATCATCTCCAAGTGATACATTTCCCTTTAATTTTGTTTTGGTCAATGTATAAATCATGCCTTTTTCCCTATCATATGTTTGGTTGCCCCTAAATCAACATACAAAACTGCACTTGGATTATTGGTAGACTAACATGTTTGAGTAGCTAAACCATATTCCTCATTTAAAGAATCATTATCTTCAGCAATATTGCCATATTGTTTAGGCTTGGAATTTTTTTGTTTCTACCTGTTTTGTTATTATTGTGGTTGGTTCTTTTCTATTTATGGTGAATTGTTGAAATAGGGTTTCTTTCTTGATGATCCCTTTTGAAATGTGTTGTACCAACAATGTTTTAAGTCATGTCCCTATCTTTCACAAATTTGACATGTTTAAAAAAAAACATGATTTTTTCCCTTGTTAGTTTTGTTAATTTTTCTACTTTAGAGATTGCTTTGGACCCTTTATGGTTTTCTTCCCCTTTTGATTCGATGTGAGTGCATGCTCATCATCTTCTTCCTTTTAACTATGTATATAACTTCCTCTTATTGTAAAAAATAGTCCAACATCTCAAAGGTTGGTTTTTGTCTTGTGACATTCAAAGTGGTCATAAAGATCCTATATGTGAGGGGTAGTGCTCTAAGGACTATAGGTACCAATGAATCATCTATCATTAATTTGTAAAAAGATTAAAGTGAAGCCTAAAAAGTTACAACCCTTCTAATGAATCCTTCTAATTTTTCATTTGATTTAAGTTTGAGAATGTGAAATTTGATTTGAAGATGCAAGATTTTATTTTGATTCTTAGCTTCATACATTATTTTAAGCTTATCCCAAGCATCTTTTACAGTTGTATCACTATGGATATGAGGTTGACCTCATCCAAAACTCCAAACATGGTTATTAACTTAGCCTTTTTATTAGCTTTGTCATATTTATATTGTTGATCAACATCTATTGCATGCCTGACCCATGTTCTACAATTGACCAAATGTCATCAAACTCAAGATGTGTTTGTACTTTTTTTTTTAATGTTGTGTAATTATCATCATGAATGAATTGTCTATTCGGGAGGAAAAATCTAGGTCTTGAACTAGACATTTTACAAGTTGCATATGATAAAGTATGTGTGTTGTTAAGTGCAAAAATGAAATATGCATTTGTAAAATGTAAATAAAATGCAAAAATGCATACATAAATATGAAAAATCACACACAAGCACACAATAGACATCGGACTCCATCAAAAAAGCATCCCAAAAATTAATAAAATATTGGACATCAGTTTTACCCAAAAATGTGTCCGAGGAGCAAATAAGGTTACAATTTTCCTGTTGCAAGAGAATTTGAGGTTTTTAGGAGAAAAATATCCCCCCTCTTTGTTTAAATATTTACAATTTTGTAAAAATTATAGCTTGTTTTTGGAAATAATAATGAACAAATAAACCCCACAACAAAGTGTAAGCCCCCCCCGCCAAAAAAAATATATGTATTATAGGACCCCCCCTAATTTGATACTTATAAAATAGTGAATTTTTACAATTTAATGACACTAATAGAATGATAATCAATTAATATGCACTTTTTAAAAAAATGGAACTTAAATTCAAGTTATGATTGAAAATTTATAAACATTTTGATTTCCCATAAAAATGGGTCATAAAAATTAAAAAACATTACAAACTAGAATTTTAGGCCAAATCAAAAATAAATATAGGCGTGTAACCACTCGTTGGAACCATAATTTTTACATGGACTTAGAAAATTCAATGGAAGTGAAAAATAAGTTTTGCTGATTAGTTTAGGATGCATGCAAGTGAGTTTTACTTCCTCTTTAAGTAAAAATACATCTTATAACAAAAAAAGAAATGAATTGGCAGGTGATTTATAAGAGAAAAAGGAAGAATATTGTTTATGTTTGATCCGCATCTAAATAATAAATCCACAAGAAGATCTAGATAGGAGAATAGATGTCTTATGTAGATCTAATAGTAGAATATAAATCTTAAAAGGAATAATGGAGCGCAGGTTTTCAAAATGGAAAACACAAGGTAGACTGTAGATAAAACACCTTCTCTCCCACACAACAGAGACAAATCACATGCAATAGATATAAAATGATGTTTTAGATCTATCTTTCCTTACATCTCATAGAAGCAAGGCAAAACTAAGATTCTAAGGTGGAATGCCAATGTAGAATGATAAGAGTCAGATCTTCTAATGCCACTTCTCTTGTACTTCTTTCTCCTTTCAACGCCTCTCCACTCACATCTAAATCAACAGATCTATCCAATGCCAAACTTGTAGGCCACAATTTTAATGTATATTTGAGAAAAAAAGGAAAAGTCTCTTGTTACTTAGCCAATGCCTCTTGCAAAGCTAATGCCAAGCTTAGATCTCAACACCAAATCAAGATGAGTTAAGATCTACAAGTTAGATTTCAATGCCAAACTCTAAGATTGCAACACCAAATTTTAATTAGGAAGACTAATAATATGTCATTTTTGTTGGGTATGAAGTAGGTTGATGAAAATATAAAGTTTTAATGTTATCAATAAAAATTGATCAATATGTAATATAAACTCCATATCTGAAAATATATAGATAAACCCTCAAATACCAGATCTTGAAGAATAGGACAAAATGAAGTCAAACAAATATTTCAAAAACTTGGAATTCTCCTTCCACAAATTGGCTAGAATTTTAATGATGTTTTGGCTTGGGATGGTTGAAATTGGAGCAATGTGTCATATCCAAGTATTGCACAAATCTTGCTCTCGATCTCCGCTAAATCTCTAATGCTTCAAAAAAAACTCCTTAAGATAACCTACTATGGTACCAAATGAAATCCATAATTGAATTGAAATAAAAAAAGCACTACAAGAGGTGCTTATTTTATACAATATTAAGTGAGATTATATCTCTTAATTTGTATGAGATTATGATTCACACTAACTAATCACACATTATAAATACCCCATCTAACTAACCTATGTCAATCAAATATGTAACACCTTGAGACATTTATTACAATAGGCTAGGATAAATTAATTATTCTAATAGTCTCAAGGATATCGACAGAAATGACTTACCACTTCCAGTAAATGGACAGTTCTTGAAGCACTATTTCTCAATTGTGCCCTCCAAAATAATTTTTGATTAATTTGAATAGGAGGTGGTAATGTATATATTAAATAGTTTTGCTTTAGTTATGTGTTTTATTTTATTGTGTGTATGTTTCTATTGTGTGCTTTTATTTATGTTGTGTTTTACCCCTTCAACTCCTTCTTTGTTCTGTATTATTTCCCTAATGCTTGAACCTTATTAGTAACTGCTTCAATTGGTGGCTGAAGCCTAGGAGGATTGCTAAGAAATAGGAAATCTCAGGTCAAAACCTTCAATCCAAATAATTCTAGGATAATGATAAAAATGTTAACATCCCAATCTATGAGGCCAATGATTCTAAGATAAATAGGTGGATTTTAGAACAAATTACACCCCAAGATGGACACCAAGCTACACTTAAAATAATAGCTATAGAAGATATTGAATTTTTCAAGGTGATCAAGGACTAGCTGGATTTTCAAAACTTCCCCCTTATCTATTCACCATTGGATTGGTCCCAAAACCTTAATGTATAAGAATAATAAGTAATGATCTCATCTTGGAAAATTTAGAAAATAATAAAGAACTAAATTCTGAGTCTAAGTTAAAATGGATATACATACAATATCCATGTTCTTGGTTGGCAGTGAATCAAGGCCATAAACAGGACTAGAGGCATCACTATCAAGGCTATGGATACCCATCTGGTAGTAGAGCAATCTCCTAATCATCACTTCTAATCTATCAAACCAATAACACCCTAGAGGAAGTTTGATAACTAGTCTAATCTTGATTACTTGATGGTAATCTAAGAATGAATCAGAATGAAAATCACTTCTCACACATCTTGGTAGTCATTTATGGGTGGAAGCTTAGTATGTTGCTTGATATTATGAGACTTTAGTGCCTTGTATTTTTATAGATGATGAAAACCCCCATATAATCTTTATGATGAGAGAAAAGAAGAAGAAATTGGTTGGGTTTTAAGTATTTCTCATCACTTTCCCATGGAAGTCACCATTTGTTGTGGCCAACACACCCCATTTTCTCCAAAATGGGGGACCCCTCTAAAAATTTCATGAACTAGAGATTTAGATTTCTTTCTTTTATTCTTGTTAGTGATGTTTGCTCAAATCCTCAAAGTACACACTACCTTGGTTTTTTGTAGGTAGCAACACACCTCTTTTAATTTCTCTAAAAATAACTAAGTGGTGTTTGTTCTCCTTTAGTATATCATGGCACTAACATTGTAAATTGACTTTCACTTGGTTTTCCCAGAGTCTAACTCCTTTCCAAGAGCAATAAACTCATTATCCTCTATGGTAAATCAAGTTCTTCATGTCTAATAGGTAATCTTTAATGAATCATTTTTTTCATCTTTCTTACTTCATCATTTTATGAATCTTGTAGAGCCCAACTGAATGAGAAGTTACTACATAATTTGGATTTAGATCGGTTAGTCTCCTAGACCTATCAAACACATCAGAGCCTGGGGGAGCCTGGCTAAATGAGAATTTACCAAATCATTTATATTTAGAGAAGCTAGTCCCCCAAACCTATCAAAGATGTTAAATCTTGAGAGATCCCATTAGAATGGGAAGTTGCCACATCATTTGGAGTTAGAGTGGCCAATCCCTTAGACCTATTAGAGATGTCAAAGCTTGGGAGAGACAGATTGAATGGTAAATCTCCATATCATTTGGAGTCAGAGTGACTAGTCTCCTAGAACTTTTAGAGATGTCAAATCTTGGGAGAGCCTAGCCGAATAGGAAGCTTCCATGTCATTTGGAGTTAGAGGGACTAGTCCCCAAACCTATGAAAGATGTTAGAGCCTAAGAAAGCCAGATAGAATGGGATGTTACCACATTAATTAGATTCAGATTGACTAGTCCTTTGAACTTGTTAGATATGTTATATCATAAGAGAGCTTAGCCAAATGGAAAGTTTTCATGTCATTTAGAATCGAAGTGGTTAGTCCCCTAGACTTATCAAAGATATTAGATCTTGGGAGAGCCTGATCAAATGGGAAGTTACCACCTCATTTGGAGTTAGAGTGGTTAGATAATATACCTACTAGAGATGTTAGAGCTTGAGAGATCTGAACTGAATGGGAAGCTACCACATCATTTAGAGTCAAAGCGGCTAGTCCCTTGGACTTTTTAGATATGTCAAAGCCTAGGAGAGCCTGACTAAATGGGAAGTTGCCGAATCATTTAGAGATAGATAGATAGTCCCCTAAACTTGTCAAATCCTAGGAAATTCTAACCAAATAGAAATCTTCAACATCATTTAGAGTCAAATCAATCAGTCCCTCAGACCTGTCAGATCCAAAGAGATCTTGGAAGAATGAGAAGTTGCCACATCATTTGGAGTCAAAGCGGTTAGTCCCTTAGACCTTTCAGAGATGTCAAAGCTTGGAAAATCCTAGTCAAATGTGAAGATGCCATTTCATCTGGTGAAAATAAGAACTGGTTACCATTTGTGACTTGAAAATCATAGAATTAAGTATAGATGAGACTTGAAGGCCAACTAATTTGTGTCATGTGTGCCCGGGTGACATGTTACCCAGCCTTGGGAATGACATGGAGTATATAACCACACCTAGGTGTTGACCATTAATAAGATGACCAATAAATGGATTATATGTGTCAAAAATTAAGAGTTAGCTAAGCAACCTATAAGAAATGTGATTATATGCCTACCATGCACTAGGCATTATAGAATGAGAATCTAGGCTTGATTGGATAGTTTTGTAAACATCCCATCACCATAGTTATATATAGATGGTGATGGAGGATCATGGGCTCTAAATTCAATTCTAGATTTAGAAATAAAGGGAGAAAATTTAGCCACTAATTTAATTTCAAATTCACATCAAGTGAGTCACCAAATTCCATTAATGTAGGGAAAGTACACATATGTTTGTAAATCCCAAGAAAATATAATTAACAATTACCATTGCTATGTTTAGAAGAAATTTTAGACTCCTTACTCTCAAAGTTACACATAACCTTTGTATCATGTGCCTCTAATGCCCAAAGCCTCCTAATTCCCCCTCTATCCTACTCCAATGACTACTACATCCTCAAATATGAAGGCCAAACATGAATACTAAGACATCGCTTTCTCAGTTGGTTTATCCAAGTATATACACTATAATGACATATTTAAAGTAATTAAGTAAATCCCAAAAGATTCTATCGATGTCAAAGATCAGCTGGCTGAATACAAGGATGCCCTTTGGTCTTATAAAAGGTGTGGACTCTATAGATATATGGCCAAACTAGAAGTGTTTCCTTACACTAAATTATTGGGTGACATCCTCCATAAGGCTATTCACATATAGGACATTATCATTGATTAGGTGTGTTTACCTACCTCTTGACACTAGATTATTGATATATATGAAAATTTATTTAAGGCTTAATATTACCTATTGGACTTATCTTTCTCATATGGTGTAGTGATCATGTTGGTTTGGATGAATACCTACCATATCTATGATGTCTTCCATGACTGGACTGAGAACCCCAACCCCAAGTGGGTTAACAAAGAAAATATCAATGCCTGCATAGTATGCACCTTCTAATAAGAGGTCTAAGTGGGAATGATCCTACTAAACTTGCTATTCAGAGCTACAAACTATCAGCATGTCAATGAGCTATGGGTTCCCCTTCTACACATGATCCTAACTACTCTAAAATCCCAGACATTAGAGGCTTGATCATCTTCAAGTTGGTCCATGTTATTATAGATGCCTAAAATAGGGGTGACTTCTACATCACGAGTTAGTTTTTTGATGTAATTTGTGGTATGCACTCATTCAAACCTTTAGCCTTTCTTGCATGGGTTCTTAGGGACCCAACTATCCAGGGGGTCTTCTAAAATTTGTATAGACGCCAATTCTACCAGCATGTCTATGATGTTTGTGACCACTTCTACCCAATTATATATTAGGTAGTCAATGAAGCTTCAATACCCTAGCTCTAAAAGATAATCTAGGACTTTATCATAGCCATTAGGGATTATTGGTTGTATAAAGATAATATAGTGATTTGAGTTGTGGGATTCCTCTAAGACCCCCTAAATCTACCATATTATATACCTAATCACTTATAAGAAAAAGATATCACTTATCAACTAGTGACTATCATCTTCAGGTTCTATGTATAACATCAGTAGAAGGCATGCCCATAGCTTCTAATTAACATATGTGGCCACATCTGTGGTATCTTCCCTTCAATACAAAATATGTGGTTAGGCAAGACTCCCTTACCCTATAAAAATGCAAGATTCAGTAGTGGGACCCTAAAGTGGTGGTTTAGGCCCATTTAGTGTAATACTCAACTCAACTCAACATCAACTATGGCCATCAAGTTAAAGATGATGATGAGTTATATTTGAATGCCACTGATGACTAGGAGGTGTTATCTTAGATAATAAAAAATAAGAAGAGGAAAAGGAATAAGGCTCAATTACACTCCTATGCAACTCCTCTAGCTCCTACTCAGACTATGGAAGACCCAACTCTAACATCTCTGACCATCTCCTAAATAATCTTATAGGGCACCCCATTACCTTCTCCTCCTTGAGCTCTATCCTTAGCTCTCATTGCACTTCACCAATGGCCCTAGCTCCTCAAGTTCTACCTCCACTTATGCCTCCTCTAGTTACTCTTTGATCTCTACCTCTACCTTCTCTATTAGTGCTATTAACTAGGCCATGGAAAAGTTGATCCCAGATTACATGATGCCATAGAGCCAAGGCATAGCCTACTCAACCATAATCACCACACCCTCCAATATTTCATAAGGCTGGTAACTCAAGAATGAGCCCCAAATGAGGCATCCAATAGGCACCCATATACATCCACCCTCTCACTCCTCTATCCCCTCATTCCATTCTACCCCTTGCTCCTACCACATTTCAACTCCCTATTCTAGTTCCCACTAGTTTGACTTTACCCCCTCTATTTCTAATCATTTCCCCTCCATATTTAGCCTAGGTACCCTTGGTGTCAGTCCTTTAGAGTGTCTTCACTTCCTCATTCCCTTTCACTTTGCCCCTCTCACAACTTGGAGTCCTCTCAGTGCCTCCCTTGGGTATACCCTTAACAATGAGCATGACTACAACATTTGAAAGCCTGCTACCTCTAGTAAGGACCCTCCTGAACCCCACTCTAGTCAACTGGGCACTCCCCTCTATGGCTAAAAATCCTCTACCGTCATCTCCTACAATCCCCTCTATCATATTTGGACCTTCCACCACAACACCTAGATCTAACCTTGGAAAAAGGATGAAGAAGAAACAAAAGGAAATCCATACTCTAGCTCTAACCTGAAGTCCTTCAGTTCTCAATCCACCTCCTATATAAATCTCAATAACACCTTTACTCCCAATAGTAAAAACTTTATGATTGGCTCCTTGGCCCCCTCTCTCCCTCACCCAATGCCCCACTAGCTTCTCCTTCAACCAACATATCTCATCCCTAATTTTCCATGACCCATTCCTAGGGGAAATATTCCTATGGGCCTCCCCTTTCATTCTCCCTCCTTTCACCCCCATACCCCCTCTGTCTCCACTCCTTTCCTCTTTCACTCCTTCCACTTCCTCCATCTCCACTCCACCTCATCCTCCACCCTTCACCACCATTTTAGCCACATGTCCTATACCCCAAGTAACTCAAGGGATGGTCTTGAGGTCACATACACCATAGATGGATGGCTAGGGTTACTTGGATGTCTAATTGAGTTTCGATAGAGCCTCTAAGAGCATGAATAATATGCTTACTCATATATTCATCCAAGAGGGGAACTTGATGATATGGTATAATCATCAAGATATATTTTCCCTCCCCAAGGTGAGGAATGCTAGTGGATAAGAGAATATGGCCTAGGACCCACTATTAATATTTAAACTACCCATGACATGTCCAAGAAACTCCTTGAGGACATGTAGAGCCAAGTCTAGACTTTTGAGGCCCAAATGAAGAGTATGTTCCTAGTCAAACTAATTAGGTAGGTCAAGATGCCATCTTATTGCTTTTTTTAATCCTTAAGAAATTAGTGGGGACTCATGCCAAGACTGACCCAATTATACAGAGGACATAAGACTACATGGGGAGGATCACTAAAATCATCAATAAGTGTTAGAAGCTATAGGTGGTGGTTAACAAGGGAATGTTCCTGGAGCTCAAACTAATGCAACATCAAATTTAGGGTTGACCAAGCTTATACCAAGAACATGAAAGTAATGATGGAAGAATGGACAGCCTTGGCCCGCACTATAATAGAACCCTTGGAAGATGAAGAGAATAAGATATTGACCTACTTCAAGTAGGTCAATATCTTCATGTTATTCCACCCATATGGTACCTTACTTGACTAAGGGGAATTCAGAGTCCACCTGGGTTAGTTCAACCAAGTTATGAGAGGGAAAGTCACTAAGGTGAACAAAGAAGGATCTTAGGTGGTGTTAGACCTATCAACTTAGTCCACTATGAGCATCAACCAAGTATTCAAATTCTAGGCCTAAATGGAAAAAAAAATTTAAATCTACTGAAGACTAATATCCTAGGAAGAGGTGATCTTTAAGAGCCTCTAATGAACTTGGATAAGCTAGACAAAGAGTTTGACCTTGTGGCAGTTGTGCTGAAATTTATATTTATTATGGTTTTGTTGAGATTTCTTTTGGTTTAAATTTTGAAATATGACTATTAAGATTTCTTCTGGTGGACATCATGTCCCAGGATGGTATCTTCATAATTTAAATTGCTCAAAAGTTTTTTTGTATTAATGCCAAGATTTCACCTGTATTTCCTTCTACACTCTATACTATAATAACAACCTAGATCAATTATTATAGTATTTTTTCACTCTTTTAATGAATACAATCTTTGTTTTCTACAAAAAGGGTCTTTTATGTGTTCAATTTTCTTTCATCTTCATGTTAAAATGATCAAAAATGCTAGGTTACTTAGATTAATACTTTATCACCTTATGTATTTCATGATTATGATGTGCTTAGTTATTATAATATGAGTGATTTATTTCATTTCTCTTTTGGTAGTGTTGATAGTTTGTGTGCTCAATTATAAATTCTCATATGGCATTTATGTGTTTTCAATAATAAACCCCTATTACTAATCTATAGTAGGAATTCACATTGAAGGCATGCTCTCGATTCCATCAGAGTCTCCCCATTGTATTTTCTTGGAGAAATAACTTTAGTGAAACTTAGTCTACAATGGTATAATTGTGGCAGATTCAGTTAAATGACCATTACATTGATCTCATTTTAGACCTAGAGGCTTCCCTTATTTACCTTACCCTTCTCTCTTTTTTGTGTTTATTTAACGATTCTAAAATTCCACTTTCCCATTGTGTTTAGGAAGAACAAGACCAACACTTAAAGTATTAACAATTATATTTAACTCGTGTGAAGTATAGTGTATTGAACTTTTGGTGGTAAGAGTGCATCTCTTGGACACTATTCACATTATTACAACCAACCCAGTTGTACTTAGAACAAAATGTAGTAATTTTGTTTAAATTTACATGACAAGCATTCAATTAAAATCATAGAATCAAAAATTAAAATATATTATCACAACATATAACATTATAATTTCAACTTTAATTCCTAATGCAACATAAAGTATTACAACTTCATGAAAGTAAATACATAATGACACAGCCATGGTTGGTATCACAATATAGCAATGACTATTTATGTACAATAATATTACATTTAAAAATTCAATAGGTATTTAGCCTTTATATACAATATAAAGATAACTAGCTCTCCAGAGCTCGAGTTGCACCAAATCACTTATCTTTGATAACCTCAAGTGTTATCTCTAGGAATGTACTACAGTGAGGGAGGGAGAGAATCATCCAAGCACTTATCCACTTTAACCATAGACCAATGATCCCCCATACAATCCATATCAAGGAATGGCCCTCCCTTCACGGATAGGTAGATAAAACAGTTCAGGAATCCATAATGAGACATGTTTATACCCCATGTGATGTAAGATTTCTACTACATGATGTGTATCATAAATAAAAATATGTTTTTAACATGATATCACACAACATGCAAACCAAACATATGAATTGATCATGTTAATCTAACATTACTTTGGTCAAAGTTTTAAATAACATATGATCAATTGGATCAGTCAAATTCATAACACATCACTTGATGTTAACTAGGCTTGAGAAATCTGTCTCACTGCCTAGTTAGTATCATCAATGTGGGTCCCATAATATACATAACATAAGAGATTATTTAGATTATTCCTAATAGTTGAAACATGAACGTGCTAAAATTAGGGATAATCTAACTTTATATTTTTCTCTTCAAGTGCATAAAATCAATCTATTGGTATGCTATAGTTATGTATATATCAAATAAATAGTCCATACATAATCATAACATCTAGGTATGCCAAAAAAAGGACCATGATAACATACAAACAATATCTTATATAAATAAGTACTATTTGACAAGATCACACTAACCAAATATGATATCAAAAGTCCATAAATACTTATTTATAATAGATACTCAAAGTATACTCCAATATCATTCATGCAAACAAGTATAATGAATATAAGGACCAAATATGCCAATCATTTATATTTTTAAGCATCCATAAATTTATATAGGTTTTAAAAAACAAACATTGTTCTTACTAAAGACCCAACCAAGTATAACTATAAGCAAATTCATCCACCCAGCAAATTTTTCTTAAATTAATAATTCATTTAGTAACTATCTTTATAATGTTAGTTACTTGCTCACATTAGCATAACTAATATCACTAATCAGGATAAACTAGGTTTAGATTAGGATTTAGATGAATCTAAAACATTCTATAGCTGTATAAACACATATATGAAATCATATATATATATATATATATATATATATATATATAGAGAGAGAGAGAGAGAGAGAAAGTGTTTATTATTTATTTTAATTTATTTAAATCTAAAGAGTTAACTATATATTACTATATGATATACTTATAAACATTTATAAAAACAACTCAGCTAAAAAAACTTGCTATCTACCTAACTCTTTTTCCATTGGCTTTCCTTGCTTACACTATTGTTTTATGTCAAACAATATTTACCAAATCAACTCAATATTTTTTTTGACCAAAACATTTATTTCCAAAGTATACTATTAGTCAAATATTATCAGTCGCTTATATTAGGTAACTTAAGACCTTTTTTATTTTGGAAGCCCTATTTACTTAGTTATTCAACTAACACAGTAACTAATATAAATATTATTTTATAATAGAAATGGTTGTATCTCTACACCTCATTTCTACTCACTAGAAACTGATTCATTAAATCCCCATACCATGCTTAATCCATTAATTGATTATCTTGAGCCTTAATTGAAATCATTGGTTTTACACAACTAACCAAATCGCTAGTTATACACAACCATTCATAATTTAGTGCCCAACCTTGTGTATAGTGCTTAGAAATAAATGTTTACAAATGTAGGTTTTTAAATTAATTTCTTAAAGAGACACTGCTCTTCCCATATAAGTGTATATATACATATATTAAATCTTATTTCAAACACATAAATTTTGAATTACATTACACAAGGTTTAACTCATTGTTTAAATATATGCATCGATTTGAAGATATCCCCTTAAGTTTCAATTCATTGGAAAAGAGTTTGCATAATCATATATATATTACCAAAATTTCTATTTCAGATTCTATGTCTTTTCCCTATGTGATCGGATATATATATATATATATATATATATAGTTAAAAATTGGCTATATTTAGTCACTCGATTCTTGGTTCTAATTTTAATAGAGTATATAAACAACGATGCAATCTCAACATTAATGAAATTTCCAAGTTCTTAAATCCATTCCTGAGTGTGTAGATATATATAAATATATATCTCTATTTAGATAATTTTTAGTGGTTATATTATGTCATTCAAATTGTCTTCAAACATGGACAATCCTTGATTTAAATTTTTTTAACATAGTTATCAACAGTTCGAACAATTTTTACACAACCAAATTTTCAACTCTAGTCTACCACTGGTAAAAATATGAAAGGGTTTCACCCATTTTATTTATAGGTGGATTTGGGTGTAGGGGTTTGTGGATGGTAAAGCCATCTGCAGAATCCTCCACCTATTTCCCCAATTTTTCCTTAAATATATAAAATGGATGCTTAGATTAAAACAACCTATTTCACCCTTAATCCTTTTAACTCTACCTCAGGAAAATAACATATTCATACACCATTTCAACTGTACATTAATTCATTTATTCCAATTTTAAATATCTTTTTTTTGTCTTTGGGGTTGAATACAGGGGTTTGTGGGTGGTCAAACCATCTATAGGGCCCTCTATTCAAACCCTACAGTTTTTACCTTAAACAAAATTACAATACAAAAACCCATAACCATATTCCATTTGAATAGAGTAATACACATGAAATTTTAATATAGTACCAACCTGAAATATTATGCCCTTTCTTTGAAATGGTATTTTCTTTTTTCTTCAAAGAATCTTCTACCTTCCAATTTGCTACTTTCTTCATGTGTGTCTGTCAGTTTTTAAAAATCATTCCATACCTCCTTTTAAAAACCCCTTTCTCTTTTTCTTTGTAAATTTCTTCCATGCCAATAATGGTTGAAGTCCCAAGTTAACCCTAGTTACAAGGTATGTTCCAAGATAAAAGACTTAAAGTCCAAAAATAGCTTTTTACCAAAAGAAACACTCATTCTAGCTTTAACTATAAATTAAACCTTAAGTTACTCACTAAGTTAACTTAACTTATTTCTTTATTTAAATCTTCCATAATATCCATGCTTAAACAAAGCCTTTGAAGGTTTTCATGCAACTATTCCAAATCTAAGTGTTCGAGTCCACTTAATTTATCATTATATTAGTCTTTTAGAGAATAGGTTACAAATTAGATATCCACATGCTATATTTTGCATAAGATAAGTTAAATACTATAAATAATTAATTATCCAATACAATAATAATAAATCATTATTTTTAACAAGATAAAAATGTAGTATTAGTTACTATCTTCATTTTGTAATGAAAGATGTGATTTAAATATTATTGTTTACTAAAACACATAATAAGGAATATTACAAGCAAAATGATAATTATAACCATTAGAATTTATTCTAATACTTACTGACAATAAATTCATTCCTTTTAATGCACAACTAAAACACATTCAATGCAAATTATTCTAGCATTCACAAGCATATTACTAATAAACTAGATCAACGTAAAGTGTTTAACAAGTCAATCTATAGTGGTGTGTGAATTGGGTTACTAGCATTTCCATTTTGTGATCCTACAATCATCTGATCTACACCATCCTCTCTAATGATTCTCTCCCTCATCATACTCTAAGGGTAAGACCAATCCTGCATCCACCTTGCAACAATTATGTAGTTAGTCTAGGTCATCATAATATATAAACCAATGATGTAAGACTAACAAGTATACATCTACAGTTGTATAGAATAATCAAATATAAATTTCATATCATGTATATTAATCAATAATATTACTATTCCCAATAGTATATGTCATAATGTTCAAATCAAAGCATTAAAAATTATTTATTCACCATACCAAATCTACAGATTCAGAGGTTAAAACCATAAGGTGAAATTGGGATGTAACATCCTCCCCCACTAAAAGTGGTCATCATCCTGATGACACTTATTCAAAAAATAGTTTTTAAATATCAAAAGAGTTTTAACTAAACTAATAATAGAATATCAAATATCAATCATGAAAATAAATGCAAAAATAGCCTGAAGATCTCATCATAATCTTCCCAAGTAGCATTATCCTCAGAGTATCGATCCCATAAGACCTTTCACTATGATAGTTCTATATTATGCAAATTAATTTTGTGAGTGTCAATTACCCTGATTAGTTCTACCATGACCACCCCAAGATCTAGAACCTGCAAAGCATTCCAATCCAAAACATGTGAAGGATCAGCTATATACTTCTTGAGATATGATACATGGAAAACATTATGTAAAAGAGCTAGAGTTGGTATCAATTTAAGCCTATACATAATAGGATTGACCACGTATAACACTTTAAAGGGTCCTACAAATATGGGTGATAATTTCACTGACTTTTTGAACTTAATCGAGCTCTTTTAAGGCTTAATCTATAAAAACACTTTATCACCTACAAAAAATCATCTATCTATCCTCTTTAAATCAATGTAACTCTTATGTCTATCATTGGCCTCAGCCAATCTCTATCTGATTATCTTGACTTGATCTTCCATTTTAGAAAGCATCTCAAGCTTGAATACTACCTTGTCCTCCAACCTATCCCAACTGATTGGTGTCCTATACATCCTACTGTATGGTGCCTCAAAAGGTACCATCCTCAACACTGATTGATATGAGTTGTTATAGGCAAACTCAACCAATGGAAAATAATCTTTCCATTTATAATGTTGATTCATGAAATACATACATGAAATATCCTTAAGAACCTAATTTAATTACTCAATCTATCCATCATTCTCTAGATGATATGTAGTGTTGTAATTAAGCTGCATGCCTAAAGTTGAGTTTAGAGTAACCCAAAACATTGAAGTCATCTTCAGATCATGATCTAAAATAATTTTCTCTGGGAATCCATGTAACCTATAGACTTCCTTGATGAATATCTTCACAAGGGTAGGTGCATCATCTATCAATTTGTTTGGTATGAAATGAGCCACCTTGGTTAGTTTATCAATAACTACCAAGATCATATCATGCCTACTCAATGACATTGGTAAACCTTGGAAAAAGTCTATATTTAATACCTACCATTTCCACTATGATATATCATTATGATATAACAGTCTAGTTGGGTGTACATGTTCAATGTTCACTTACTAATTTCCAGACAATGTGACACAAAATCAGCCACATCTTTCTTGATTCCCTTCCAAAAATATAGAGGTCTAAGCTCTACCATGATTTTGGTTACTCTTGGATGTCCCAAATATGGGGCATTATGTAACTCTTTCAACACTTTGCTTCATAGATTTTCTTGATCTAGCACACACATCATTCCATTGAAATGCAAAAGACCATCACTCTCAAAAATGAATCCTTTATATCAAGGATCATAGGAATTATTAGATAATGCTTCTCTGACCTACACATAGTATTCATCTCCTAGTGATAACTTAACCACTTGATCTCTAAAAGTAATCCTAATAGTAGTTACCATTGTTATGTACCTTTGATGACTCAAAGCATCAACTACTCTATTCTCTTTACCCTTGATGTAATTGATATCAAAGTCATATTCAGAAAGAAAATATAACCAACATCTCTGACGAACATTTAAATTTGGTTGGGTGAAGATATATTTGAGGCCTAAATTATTAGTCTTGAGCTTAAATGATTTTGTTTTCAAATAATGTCATCAAACTTGTAAAGAATGAATAATCACTACAAGTCCAAGGTCATAAGGAGCATAATTTACCTCATGAGTTTTCATTTTCCTTGATTCAAAATCCACCACTACTTTGTCTTACATGAGGACTCCACCTAATCCTTCTCTTAATGCATCTATGATCATTGAAAACTATCCATTGGGATCAGGAACTCTCAACACTTGTTGATTTAAATCTTATTTTCAACTCTTGAAAAGTTGATTCACATTTCTCTAAAATGTCAAACTTTTATTTCTTATTTTCCAAAGAGGTAATTAGATTAGCTATCTTGGAAAATTTTGAAATGAACTTCCTATAATCCTAATAACCCCATGAAAATCCTTACCTCATGCACATTTCTAGGTGTTGTCCACTCCATAATGGCCCTTATCTTAGATGGATCTACAGAAATATTGTCTATGAGAATAATATGCCCTAGATATTACACTCTCTCCTAGACAAATGCACATTTAGAAAAAAATTCATATAGCTTGTGCTTCCACAACCATTATAGAACCAATTTCATATGTTTTAGGTGTTCCTCTTCATTCTTAGAATAGATAAGAATGTCATCCAAAAAGACTAAAACAAAATGATCTAGATAGTCTCTAAATATTTTGTTCATGAGATTCATGATTTTTTTTGGTATGTTGATTAACCCAAAAGGTAACACTGTGAACTCATAATGCCCATAGCAAGTCCTCAAAGTTGTTTTTAGAATATCCTCAATCTAAATCTTTAATTAATGATATCCTACTCTAATATCTATCTTAGAAAATATCATTGCACCATTCATTTGATTAAAAATATCATCTATATGAGGTAATAGATACATATTCTTGATAGTTTCCTTACTCAACATTTTTTAATTGATGTAGAGTTGAAGAGGACCATCCTTCTTCTTTACAAAAACAACTAGTGCACCCCATGGTGACACACCAGGCCTAATCAACCCCTTTGCCAACAACTCCTAGAGTTGTGCCTTCAATTTAACCAATTCAATGGTCATCATCCTATACGGTGCCTTAGATTGTGGTTCTAATCCAGGTATGATGTCGATAGAAAAATCAAATTCATGCTTGGGAGGTAAACTTGGTAATTATTTAGGAAATACATCATGGAAATATTTAAGAAAAAGAAAGTATTCGAGGGATGGTTCTTTAGTTTCCTCCATTTCATTTATGTTGATGATAAATGTTTTACACCCTTTTACTTGATCCCGTTTGAATTGCATTGTAGAAATCAATATAATCTACAACTCTCTCTTTTCACCTTGTAATTATGTCTAATTCCCAGAATCATCGAGACACTCAACCTTTTTTAAGTAATAGTCAACCTTGTATTTGTGTTTATAAAGCTAGTTGACTCTTAGAATTGTGTCATATGACCTTAGTGGTGCTACATATAAATCCACTACAGTTAAAAACTTAGGTAACTCAATCAATACTTTGACTAGACACTTATCCACCATGACTTTAGATTCATTCCCATATTGTATTGACCATGAATTTTCCATATATCTAGCTTTTATAGGAAACTTGCTAAGCATTCTAAGAGCTATAAAACATTCAATAGCCCCTGTATCTATAAAAACTAAAACTAGATGTTCAAACAAAATACTTGATAGTTATATGGGTGATGCCTAAAATTTAGCTTGTTGGTTATTAATTACTACATGAAAATGCTGCTAAAAATTTCCCTAATAAGGTTTTGAACCCTTGTTCTATGACTTGTCTTGAGGACATTCATGAGCATAGTGATTCCTCTGTAATTGAAAGAACTACCTAGTGGACCTTTCCTATCAATTTGAGAGTTTCATTATAAACCACCTTTGGAGTCATTCCTTGGTTTCTTGTTATTGGAAACACTATTAAATTTTCTATTCTAATTCTTGGGATGCACCTTGGAGTCTCCACTCCTTTTTTCCCGGTTCTTTTTCTTGAAAGTTGGCTTGAAACCACCAAACTTTTTCTTGAACATTTCCCTGACCTAAGCTAGAGACTTCAAATTCTGCTTCTACTTCATCAGCGTCTTGAAAAATTGGTCTATAGTAGAATCCCATGGATATCTACCTCATCATCAATCTGGGGTTCCAATCCCATGATAAAAATTTTGATTTTGAACCTCTCATCAGCTTGTTATTGAGGTACATACTTCAGGAGTTTGGTGAATTGCTCTCAATACTCATTCACCAATAATTCTCCTTACTTTAGATTCTAAAATCTATAAGCTTCTGATTAAAGTAAATCTATGACAACCATCATGACCTAAGTAACATCATGAACTACTCCTAATTTGTGATGTTTGAGTTAAGGTTCATTTCCATCTTCTTGTTAGCCTATCAAGTAGTTTCCTTACCAACCAATTGGTAAGCTCCCCAGATTACCTTGGTGACCTTAGATTAGTTTTGTATCTTTAAATACTTCTCCATCTCAGTTAGCCATGATTCAGCTCCATCACCTAGAATAGTTCCATAAAACTTAGGTGGACTCACCTTCTTCATGTCCCGAGATAGCTTTGTAGCTACCTGAGCTCTTGCATCTTGCTAATTTTCCTATTTAGTAGGGTTCTCAATAGGTACTTTCAAATTTAATTCCTTGCCTTGGCCTTGAACTTCCTATTATAGGGATATAATTCAATCCCTAATATCATTTATGGCCATGAGTAATTGATCCAACTTTGTTGAATGCTCAGCACCAACATGGTTAGGATCAATGGGTGGGTTATTATTATTTGATGGAACTTCACCTGATACTCTTGTTTTTACCATTCATATTTCTCACTAAAAGGAATAATATGAAAATGTTAGCAGACTCATTAAGTCTTAGAGTATGGCCCCAATTTCTAATGCCACATGTTACAACCAACCCCGTTGTACTTAGAACAAAATCTAGTAATTTATTTTTTAAAATTTACTTGACAAACATTCAATTAAAATCATAGAATCAAAAATCAAAATATATTATCACAATAGATAACATTATAATTTTAAATCTAATTCCCAATGTAACATAAAGTATTAAAACTTCATGAAATTAAATACATACTAACACAGTCATGGTTGGTCTCACAATATCTCGATGACTATATATGTATAATAATATTACATTTACAAATTCAATAGGCATTCATCCTTTATATATAATATAAAGATAACCATCTCTCTAGAGCTCAAGTTGCACCAACTTGTGTATCTCTGATAATCTCAAGTGTTGTCTCTAAGAATGTACTACAGTGGGGGAGGGAGAGCATCATCTGAGTATTTTTCCACTCCAACCATGAACTAACTATTTACCGCATAATCCCCTATCAATAAATGGCCCTCCCTTCATGGATAGGTAGATATAACGGTGTAGGAATCTAAAATGAGAGATGTTAGTACCCCATATGTTGTAATATTTCTACTACATAACGTGTATCATAAAGAAAAATATGTTTCTAACATGATAGCATACAACATGCAAGTCAAACATATCAATTAACAATATTAATCTAACATTACTTTGGCCAAAGTTTTAAATAACACATGATCAATCAGATCTTTCAAATTTATAACACATCACTTGATTGGGTTATCCATTCCCAACATTAGTGATGCAAACTAGGTTTGATAAATTCATCTCACTGCCTAGTTAGTATCATTAATGTGGGTCCCATACTATACATAACATATCATATACAACATAAGAGATTTATTTAGATTATTCCTAATAGTTGAAACATGAACATGCTAAAATTGGGAATAATCTAACTTTACATTTTACTCTTCAAGTGCATAAAATTAATCTATTAGTATGATATATTTATGTATATATCAGATAAGCAGTCCATACATAATCATACCATTAGGGTATGCCAAACAATAGACCATAATAACAGACAAATAATATCTTATATAAATAAGTACTATTTGACAATATCACACTAACCTGATATGCTATCAAAAGTCCATAAATGATTATTTATAACAGATACTCAAAGCATATTCCAATATCATTTATGCAATCGAGTATAACAAATATAAGGATCAAATATGTTAATCATTTATATTTTTAAGCATCCATAAATTTATACAGGTTTTAAAAAATAAACATTGTTCTTACTAAAGAACCAACTGAGTATAACTGTAAGTAAATTCATCCACCCAACAAATTTTTACTGAATTAATAATTCATTTAGTAACTATATTTATAATCCCAATTACTTGCTCACATTAGCATAACTAATATCATTGTTTAGTATAAACTAGGTTTAGATTAGGATTTATATGAATCTAAAACATTCTACAGCTATATAAACACATATATGAAATTGTGTGTGTGTGTGTGTGTGTGTGTGTGTGTGTGTGTGTGTGTTTGTGTGTGTGTGTGTTTATTTAACTCTATAGAGTTAACTATATATTACTATATGATATACTTATAAACATTTATAAAAACAACTCAGTTGAAAAAGTGTACTATCCACCTAACTCTTTTTCCATCAGCTTTCCTTGCTTACACTATTTTTTTATGTTAAACAATGTTTACCAAATCGACTCAAATTTTTTTTACCAAAACATTTATTTCCAAAGTATACTATTAGTCAAATATTATAAGTCAATTCTATTAGGTAACTTAAGACCTTGTTTATTATGGAAGCTCTATTTAATCGATTATTCAACTGACATAATAGCTAATATAAATATTATTTTACAAAAAAAATGGTTTTAGCTCTATGCCTCATTTCTACTCATAGGAAACCCATTCATTAAATCCCTATGCCATGCTTAATCCATTAATTGATTAGCTTGAGCCTTAATTGAAATCATTGGTTTTACATAGCTAACCAAATTGTTAGTTATACACAACCATTCATAATTTAATGCCCAACCTTGTGTATATCGCTTAGACATATATGTTCACAGATGCAAGTTTTTAAATTAATTCATAAAGAGACATTATTCTTCCCATATAAGTATATATATACATATATTACATTTTTTTCAAACACATAACTTATGAATTACATTACATAGGGTTTAACTCATTGTATAAATATATGCAATGATTTCAAGATAATATCCTCTAAAGTTTCAATTTGCTAGAAAATAATTTACATAATCATATATATATTACCAAACTTTCTATTTCATATTCTATGTCTTTTCCCTATGTGATCATATATATATATAGTTACAAATCAACTATATTTAGTCACTCGATTCTTGGTTCCAATTTTAATAGAGTATATAAATAGCAATGTAATCTCAACATTAAAGAAGTTTTCAAGTTCTAAAAGCTATTCTTAATCAAGTAGATATATATCTATTTAGATAATTACCAGTGGTTATACGATGTCATTCAAATTGTATTCAAATACAAACAATCCTCAGTTTAATTTTTTTTTTAACATAGTTATCAACAGTTCAAACAGTTTTTACATGACCAAATTTCTAGCTCCAGTCTACCACAAGGTAACAATATTGAAAGGGTTTCACCCATTTTGTTTATAGGTGGATTTAGGCATAGGGGTTTGTGGATGGTAAATCCATCCACATAACCCTCCACCTATTTCCCCAATTTTTCCTTAAATATATAAAATGGCTACTCAGATTAAAATAACCTATTTCACCCTTCTTCCCTTTAACTCTACCTCAGGAAAAGAACATATTCATAAACCATTTGAATTGTACATTAATTCATTTACTCTAATTTTAAAGTGTGTACACACACACACACACACACACACACACACACACACACACACACACACACACACACACACACACACACACACACACACACACACACACACACACACACACACACACACACACACACACACACATATATCTTTTGCTTATTTTTGGGGTTGAATACAGGGGTCTGTAGGTGGTCAAGCCATCCATAAGGCCCTCTATTCAAACCCTATAGGTTTTACCTTAAAGAGAATTATAATACAAAAACCCATAACCATATTCCATTCAAACAGAGCAATAGACATGAAATTTTAATACAGTACCAACCTAGAATTTTATGCCCTTTCCTCAAAATAGTACTTTCCTTTTTATTTGAAGATTCTTCTACCTTCCTTCCAATTTCCTGATTTCTTTGTGTGTATTCGTATGTTTTCAAAAATCATTCCACACCTCTTTTTAAAAAACCCTTTCTCCTTTTCTTTTTTGCTCAATTTCTTCCATGCCAATAATGATGGAAGTCCTAGCTTAGCCTCAGTTGTAGGGCTTGATCCAAGATTAAAGACTTAAAGTCTAAAAATAGTTTTTTTCCAAAATAAACACTAATTCTAGCTTAACTATAAATTAACCCTTAAGTTACTCACCAAGTTAACTTAACTTAGCTCTTTATTTGAAGCTTCCATAATATCCATGCTTAAATAAGGACTTTGAAGGTTTTATGAAACTATTCCAAAGCTAAGTGTTCAAGTCCACTTGATTTATCATTATATTATTTTTTTAGGGAATAGGTTATAAATTGGATATCCACATGATATATTTTTCATAAGTTAAATAGTATAAATAAGTAATTTTCCAATACAATAATAATAAATCATTATTTTTAACAAGATAAAATTGTAGTATTAGTTATTATCTTCATTTACTAATGAAAGATGTAATTTAAATATCATTGTTTACTAAAACATATAATAAGACATCTTACAAGCACAATAATAATAACCATTATAATTTATTCTAATACTTCCTAATAATAAATTCATTCATTTTAATGCACAACTAAAACATGTTCAATGCAAACTACTCTAGCATCCACAAGCATAATACTAGCAAACCAAATCAACATAAAGTGTTTAATAAGTTAATCTACTGTGGTGTGTGAATTGGGTTCCTAGCATTTCCATTCTGTCATCTTGAAATCATTTGATCTGCACCATCCTCTTCGATGATGCTCTCCCTTGTCATGCTCTGAGGGTAAGACCAATCCTACATCCACCTCTCAACAAATATGTAGTTATTCTGAGTCATCATAATATATAAACCAATGATGTAAGATTAACAAGTATACATATACAATTATATATAATAATCAAATATAACTACCATATCATGTATACTAATCAACAATATTATTTTCCCCAATAATACATGTCATAATACTCAAATTAAAGTAATAAAATTTAATTATTGACCATATTAAATCCACGGATTCAAAGGTTAAAATCATAGGGTGAAATCAGGAGGTAACATACATAGATTTCATTTGTGAAGTCCAATACCTACAGTCATACCCTAGGTTGATCTCAAATTAGTCTTAAAATGGAGGATGAAAGTCCTTAGTTTTCCCCACCTTCCCCTTTTCAAGGAATTCCCAATCTCATGGGTGTCTCATGGTAAGGAGAAGATTGGATCGAACAATAATATGGAAAATAATCATGCTACAAATTCTTCAACCCATTTTTTGAGAATGTTTTTCATCTAATGATAACTAATCAACTGTGGATATTTTCCCCTCAAACCCTGAAGTTTAAATGCCCTACCTTCATAATGAAGTGCATGAACATTTCTTATAAATTTATCTCTATTGTGCCAAAGGTTACAATCCATTATAATCCTAAAATAATATATGATCCACCCATGGGAACAACAAACATATGGGAATCTAGCTTGGAGTATCCCATAACAAGTTTGATACTATGGTTTTTCTCTAAATAATTGATTATGTCACCATCTGCAACCATGGCCTTAAATTATGAAGCTAGGTAAATAAAATAGTTCAGATGTGTCACCAAATTATTTTTTATAAAATTATGTTTACTTCCAAAGTTAATAAATTCTTCACCTTATACTTCTTGAGGAAACCCACATCCTTAAGGGTTTATGGAATATTGATACCAAAAAATGCATGACATGAGATGGTTGCCTAGTACTCTTTCGATTATGCTTTTGGTATTTATTCTTCTTCATCAGATGCTTCAGCATCTTCCTTATTGGTACCGTCAATGTAGACTAATTTATTATCATCACATTTATGTCCTTTGACCCATTTGTTATCACTATTGAAACATAAACCTTTTACTCTTTTCTCTTCAATTTTATGAGGAGTCAATCTAGTAGGATGAGGGAACAACTATGTTATAACAATGTATTATTTTTTAGTAGTTAAATTCCTCTATTTAATCATATCCATTTCTTATACCTTACATGCACATACTATGGATTTTGATACATAAATTTGATTAAACATGCAAACATCTAGTTGAATGTTATCCTTGAGGCCACCTAGGAACAAATCATTCAGGTTATCTTCTATGATGTTATCCATGCATAAATAAAGGTTATGAAATTATTGAATATAATCCTTGACTTTCCCTATTTATCATGACTTTTTTAACTGACTAAAATAGTTCTCTATTACAATGTTATGGTATTACATCTATATCTCATCCATGAATGTTGATCAAGCAATAATAAGGCCCTTATTTTTATTTGGTCACAAATCTATTTATACCAAATGAAATGATTTGTTTACATATATAAGGATGCCATGACTACTTTTTTAGAACCCAAGGTTTGATTTAGGTCAAAAAAATAATCTATTTGGTTTATCCATGTGATTGAATCCTTACCATCAAACTTGCACACTTCCAATTTTGGTAGCATGTTCTTTGCACCTATATTTGGGCTATGGTTGTTCTTGTTAGGAGTGCCTAAATGACTAGAATGTCGTTTATTAGGTGGTGGATTTATGTTTGGATTTGATAATGATGCTAAAATATTTATAATTTGAGCATGCATATTAGAAATCATATCATGTAGTGAGGTCATTTTGCCATAGATCTTATCTAGATCTTTTTTATAGACATGGTTTACATCTTACCCTAGATTTATGAGTACAATTCAATATCCATTGAGTCAAAATTATCCAAATCCATGTTTTCCTTGCTAGGTGTTTTTCCTAGAATGGCTTTCCCTTTCCTATGGCCTTAGGTGTTTGGTCCTACCATACACAAACTCTAAGGTTTTTATCCTAGAAAAAAATGTATCAAGAAATTATACCATTGTGATCATCTCATTGAGATGAATACAATGACTATTAATTTTCACAAGATTGTGAAAAATAATTCCAAACTTTTTTTCTAAAAAAAAATCTATCAATACCATGCTAACCAAAAAAAATTCTTCTTATATCACAAGTTATTATTTTTTGATCCTTCAGCTCATAGAACAATTGTTATACTCTAAAAAATTATGTTGCTGAATCTTTCAAAAATCAAATCTCTTATGTTATTTGTAATAAAATTATTTAGATAATTCATATCAATGGAATATTGATGATAAAACAACAAAAATATATTGTAGAAATAAGACTAGAATAATTAGATCTACAACAATTATTGACAAAAGAGTAAAATACTTAATAAATATGACTGAGTCACTTCGAGGGGGAAACCTCCATATAATGTAATAAGAACAAAATTTGTAATATGATATAAATTTACCTAAACACTACTTCATATATATTCTCTCATATATCCATGGGTATGGAAGCCACAAGTTATCCATACATATCTCTACACATGTTATTGGTTAAGGACATAACATTCCCACCTTGTAAAATAATTCCAAGTTCCACATTAAGCCTAATGGATTTCTCAGTATTAGATGTCTTATATTTTGAGAGAAATGGAGTTTGACTATTATATTGTTTGAAAGAATGATAAGGACTTATAGAGGGGGGGTATAACATAATACATAGGATAGTATTATTTCCTACGTTTTAAATTTCATCTTATTTAATAAAAAAATTATTATAATTATAAATAATCATATTCTATGTCATCATGGCTTAGTCTCATATAGAGTTAAGATATATATCTAATCATCTAGAGAATCTTCTAATTTTAAACATTATCTTGAGAAGTTACTTGAGCCATTATAATACTTATCATATTATATAACACTTATCTAGATAGTTTCAATTTTCTAGAGAGTTATTAGTAGTTTAGGTTTGTTATTTATACCCATATCTTTCATTTATTTGTAAGTAATTTTTACTCATGTAGATATTATTTAGAAGTAAATTTTAATTTTCTTTGATTAATCTATTATGCAAAGACTATTTTTCATATTTTTATGTTAGTATTTGTATTATGTAGTAATTATTGTTTTTTTCCATATCAACACTCGAGGACACACTAAAAAGGTGTGTAATATTATATAAGTTAAGTGTCCTTAGCTAGTCAAGGATGTGATTAGTGATTTAGTAATGTCATAACAATCCTTAGAGGAAAAGTTGGTGGAGAAGCGAGAACAAAAAGAAAAGTATTTCTCTAGTACAATAATAAAAGGATGACTTCAAATTCACCATCTTCCTTTTGGAATAATAAAAGGAAGTGTTAGATATATCTACCATTCATGTTCATTATGTGGTGGATTGGATGCAACAACATGAGGTAATACTATGAAAACTACAAGTCACATTATAGACAATAAATAAAGCACATGTTGTAATGGTTAGTGAGACAAAGGATGATAAATGGGAAGATCCTTTAAAAACCAATTTATAACAGTAGACAAATATGTTGGATTTGATGAGTCAATGGTAGATATGCATTCCTCCCAATAAATTTTATATAGTATAAGATGCAATATTTTTATAACAATATTACACACTATAAAACAATAATAAGAATAATATGGTAGAAAAGAAACTAGAGATACATAAAGTGGGACAAGATGATTTGTTAGGGGGAACATAGCTATATTCATAGTTGCAACCATATTTTTCATGATGGATCCAACTATGACTAAAAAAATCAATCAAACCAATTTTATGCCACTCAATAATCTTATTCAATAATTGCAAGTTGCATAACAAATGTCTACCTAGTTAATAACAGCTCCATCATTAGTGACACCATCTACTTCTCAACTCAATAAGTCAATATCATCTCCACCTCCACCACTAAAGTAATAAATCCCAATTTTGAAAAAAAAAATGTCAGTTTTTGTGGCTAAATAATTTTGAAAACTGAAATATCTACAAGTAGGGTTATCTTGTTTGAGAACCCATAATGGTGTTAGGCTAGTATGTTGTTAAGTTAAAAACCTTCAATGGTGGCTTAATGGTGTATAGGGGTGAATACTGATAAATGACACACCCTATAAAACTATGAAGAAATATTTGAAAGAAAGTGATTTCTTGGGAGAAAATAAGTCTCATATCTAATGAAAAGTTTAGAATCATGCACAATTTGAAGCATAGGTCACCAATGTAGTGTTTTGGGAAGAGGCAATAGTATAAGTCTTGGATATTATTAGGAAGACTTTAGGGAAGGAATTTTACATATATTTGTATGTAATGGCTTTAAAAAATTAAAATAATTGTATAAACGATGCTTATGTATAGGGGAAATATTATAAGGAAAAACTATTGTATGTAATGCTTTCATAGTAAGAAAAGGAAGTGGAAAGAAATATTTATAAGTTGAATGTTCAAGTGTAAAGCTATATTTTTTTATAAGGTTCACATGAAAGAGGCTTATCTTACCTATCTTGATATTATTTTATTTATTATAAACCTAATGACTTGTTGTAGGTTTGTTTTGTGTTTTTATGATTTATTGAAGTTTATCTCTATATCTTTCCTAATTATATAATGTAGTTTGAGTTTGCAATGATGGAATATATGTTATGTTCTATTTTTGTACTTTGTAAGTAATTCCTACAAAATCTAATGTTTTATCAATATTAGTTTCAAGTGAATAATTTATTTTAAGCTCTAGACTAAAACATTAGCACATCCTTAAAAGGACAAACTAGGGATATGTTTTGACAATGTTATCCCCTCATTTTTTCTTCAAGACTCTAGTTCACATGGTGGTATAGATCTTATTCCCTTGCTCCCTTACATAGAATCAATCACATGGTTGTACAAAATACACTCTCCCTTGCTCCCTCATATGGATGTAATCACATGGTGATACACAACATATTCCAATTAGTCTCATCATGAGATAAATATATTCAAATGTAACTCATATTTTGAGATATGGATTTTACAAAAGAAGTTTCATGGTTTTCTACACAACTAGGTGCATTTTTTCTATCGTCATTTTATTTCATTTCAATAGTTCCTTGATCATGGATTTATATAGAAACTTATTCACTTGCATAATTTTTCCATATGGTTACAAGTGCAGGTGTCCATATACTAGACACAAAAGTGTGGATATTTATTCTATGATCTCCATAACCTCCACAATAGAGATCAGGTGATCTTTCTCTCTCTTTTTAAATTTCAACTTATTATTATTCTCACGTTGACTTTGATAATTCTTAAAAAATGATATGGTGACCCCAAATTAATCATATCCACATAATCAATTTTACTTTGACATGTATGCACACATAGACATCAATATGGAAAATTAAGTAGGTACCTTAAAATGGCCCTATGGTATTATTTAGTGATAAATTATATTAATTTAATATGTTTGGATTATGTTAGTTTTGGATTGTGTTGGTTTAAATTAGGCAAATGGGATGTCTTGTTAAATTCCATTTTATGAATTACTTCTCTTGTTATGCAACATCTATCTTATACCATCTTAATTTAAAAAATTATTTATTATCTTCATCTCACTTTATGCTTTAGACCCCTTGTGTGGCCCCATTCTAAGTCAAAAAGACTTTCATACACTCTTCCCCCTCTTTTATGACCTAAAAATTAGAATTTTTCAAGGGTGTGCATAAGGTTTAATTTAAATTCAAATGTCACCTATAATCAAATATGCATGATAGTTCATTTAGATAAGAGAAAATATATAGATAAATTTCATTTTATTTTCTACTAGAATTTATTGAGCATTTACAAGCATTCTAGGAGAAATCAAGCTTTCATTTTAACATTGAAAGAATAAGGTTTGGAGCACTTGCATTCCTCTAAAATATCTATTAGACTGCATTATTCTTGTTTATTTTTTCAAGACTTGTTCCCAAAAGGGACCTCCTCATCCCTACTCATTTCCCCCTCTCCCTTGCCCCATCCCTATATTTTTTTATTATTTTGTAAGGTGTTTTTGGTAGAGTGTAACTATAAATTGCACGAATATAAGCATCAAATAAACATGAAGGATCAACTATGATGGAAAATCTAAGATGAAAATCCTTTTTATCATTTATTATTTTGGAATTAGAATTATTTAATTAGGCATATATTATTATTTACATTTATTTTGACATAATTAAAGGTTTGAGATTATTTATGTCATATTTTAATTGTGATCTATTTTGCATTAAAATAGTTAGATATCATTGTTTTCATATATTTTCTTACACATGAAATGTGTAATTTCTTTATTTTGAGATATATGATTCACAAGTTCATCCCACACATCAAAAATTGAGCATATATTCCATTAATTTCATCCAAACTCCAGAATTTAGCACAAATCTATCTTTGATAAAAGGGGGTATTTAAATTTTAACCTCTCCTAGACATACCCAAGATGTACCACCTGTTCCCACCATGGGATATATTAAATATATTGTTAAGTATTTTTTTATATTAATTATAATATTTATTTTAAGTTAAGTTTTTTCAAATAAAATTTGCACTTAAAAAATTATTCAAGATTTAACACAAATTAAAAAGCATGTGATTTCACAGGGCCATCATTACATCTTCAATCAAATTAGGTATATGGTTTTAAATTTTATAGATTTTAGCATATTATTATTATTATTAGAATTCACCTATGTATGTAGAAAAAGAAAGATTATTTTTGTAAGATTCGCATTTACATTGTATTTTCCTGTAGGATATTTAGGGATTGAATTTTTTATATCCATACCATATATTTTTTTAATTATATATATATGTACATGCACTCATCAAAATGGAGAATTATGTAAGTACCTAAAAAAATCCCTTAGGTATTTATTAATCATTAAATTATATTATTCTAAGGTATATATGTATTTATTAGTTATTGGTCCATATTAGTCATTATTGGCATATTTTTTATTTATTTTCATGTCCCCCTTCTTCTCTCTTCTCTTGATTTTTAGGTCATATGTTAGTCCCCCAAGAACATAAACATTTTGGTTTTGGGGCCCAAAAACATACGTAGTACTTTTTTGCGGTAGTGTGTGGTCCTGGTCTATTAGCATGCACTTATGTTTTGTGATTTTGTTGTCTTCACTTTTTCAACCATTTGATGTTAGTTTGCATGCCAATAGAATCCTAACATAAATATAAGTCATCCATAAATATATATACATCTTAGTGCATTTTTTCATCTATAGATCATCTAAAAAATAATTTAGCAATCATTGTTTGTAGGGATCTATTAAACATTTACAAGCATTATAGAGAGATCAAGCAAGCATCTATAAAGTACTCAATGTAGCACTAAATTTCATATTAACAACACATTGCATTGCATTAACTTTTTTGGTGGATGAAATACAATAATTGTTGGAGTGTTGTTTTGGATATTATACTTCATTGAGGAACCTAAAAAATATCAAGGAAGCCCAATTTTTCCCTCATGTAATGCATGCCTCAAAACACATTATTTTCCTTATCATTTTTATATATAGCTGCATAATTAGGGAAATGAGAAGTGTAATTTGTTGGTGATTGGAGTTAAGTTTTGGAAAACTAGGCAAGGTTTTTGGATACCTAGATTTGAAGAACATAGTTATTAAAAATATTTTCACTTACCTAACACTTCCTACAACCGTACTCACTCTGGTTCTAACACCTAACCTAGAAATGGAACTTAATAATTTAGACAAAGTCTTATGTTTGTCAAAAAAAACTATGATTTTAGATGTCTTGCCATAAAACTATAATTTATACTATTAAAATTTAACAATTATCTTTAGACATTGGATATTCAAGATATCTTTCTAATCCATTTTATTTTTCTTTATTAGTACCTACAATGTACTATAACTCTTACAAATTCAATTAAACATCTCATTCTTTCCAATCACCATTTAATTTTTCCACCATACAATTTTTATTTTAGATTTTTTAACACAAATTTTTTAATACATTATATAAAGGAATATGTATAATTACATTTGTTATCTTGTGAGAAATAAAATAGTATTTGAATTTTATTTTTATCTGTAAGTTTTATTGGTTTGCTTTCTCATTAGTGGAATTTTGTGATTTCCTTGCATCCTTAACCTAACATAAAAAGTCTTCAATAGTTGCAATCTTTGGAGCTTATAATTGTCATATTAGTAGCCTTCTAGGTTACTTTTGATAAACTTACATGTGATTGAAATTATTAGAATGCTACTAATGAGGGATGAATGTGGATTGCACACTAAAATAAAAGTATTACTATATGTTATCTGTAAATTTGAAGAGATAGATAAATTAGAAATAATAGCCATATTATATGCCTTATTATTGTAGGGTCCTTACTAATGCAATTTGAAGTGTTATATAATATGAATAGATCATTTGTATCTATAACTTAGATGAATATTATTCAATTATTTAGAATTTTTGGTAGTTAATTTATAATCAAGTTTCTTCTTTGATGATAGGTTTTTTATTCCTTTTGATTTGATAATAGATGTATCTGATGAACCTTCCATAATATTTATATAAGAATGATATTTTTATGAGTTATAATAATGATTATCATGCATGAAAAGTGTTTGAATAATAGCAGACATATGTTTTGGCAAGGTCATTTGGGTTAAGTATATATAAATATTTATATCTAGATAAGGATGTGGTGGTTAGTGGTCAGTGGTCAGTGGTTGGTGGTCAGTGTGGTGATAGTAGTGTAAATGGTGATGGTAGCTAGGCATGTTGTCATGTCGAAGGCAAAGGCAGTGTTGGCTACTCATACAATGTTGTATGGTTGGATGGATTTTGACTGCCTATGGGAACAAACCAAATAATCAATGATATTGTCCTTATCACATTAGTTCAATGTTTTATTTTTTTATTTTTCTCCCTCTTTTTCTTTTGATGAACTAGAGGTTATATTATTAATATAAATATATTAAATTTACAAAATTATTTATATAAAAAAAGGGTTGGTAATAAGAAAGCATGATATAAACCATACACTAAGTCTAACCTAGAAAATACAAATGAGGCAAAAAAGTTAAGGAACATAAAATTAGGTCAAACTTTAAAAAATTCTAGAATATTAAAAAAAAGACACTTATGTAGTAGTAAAAAACTAGTAGAAGAGGGGTCATGATCAGGAAGATCACCCCATCCAAAACTTAGAAGATCTTTTCCTTCAATAACAAGATCCCATCTAGAATTGGTGGCTTGTTGATCATCCTTGTCTTGTACCTTAGTATCTTACACATTGCATGTCATGGAAAAATAGCCAAAGCAAGCTTGGGGAAGCCTTTATCTGGGGGCATTTGTCGACCACCCTATGAACTACTAAACAAGAAACTCCACTTGCACTAGTACATGGAAGGCAAATATACCTACCCCTAGGCCTATGGATGGCCCCAACCTCTATGTTGGGTTAGGGGAGGAGAGGGGCACCATGGTGGAGAACTAGTAGTACAGTTGTGAGAATGTTGGTGAGAATGATTGTGATGAGGACCACCCTAAGAGAGGTAATTGTTGCCTCTTAACGGTGAGTTATATAGAGGAGAAGGTGGGATGTGATCAAAATTATAGGGCTCATCACCTTAATGACAAAGTAATGGCTTCAAGTAATATAGCTTCATAGCCACTTTATTAATTTGCACTTGAATCTATAGAAGCACATTGGAAATTAACCATAGTCTTATTATACATAAAAAGTGAATGTCAGTAAAAACATTAGAGAATAAAGTTTAATTCCTTTCTTTCTATATCCAAAATAGAATTTCCAATTTGAAAGAAATCTATACTTGGGTGAATTGAGGGTGCATTTATGGGTTATCACCTAGAAGAGTGTGAAACCAACTGAAGGGGTTTGGGCAATAAGGTTAAAAACTCATGTATCCAAACCCATGTGTTTTGGGCCTTAAGGAAAAACCATAAAAAGTGAATGAGAGTCTCCAAGTGATTACAAAAAGGGCACTATGGTTTCAATCCCCCTAAATGAATTAGCATCTTGCCAATGGGAACCCTAGAGAAAACACTAAACAAAGTGGGCTAACTTAGGCTCAACGCATGCATCCCACACTGTCTAAAATCATCTACCCCAAACAAAGAGCAAGGATTTAATGCTATGTCTACCATTAAGCTTTTCAATCATAGGTAAATGTGGAAAAATTCATTCATAGAATTTCCAAGCAATACACTTATGTAAAGGGGTATCAACACACCATTTCCAGTCTTTCCACTAAGAGCAGGGAGAATTGATTGTGATTTTATGGAGCAGTTCCACTAAAATAAATTCCACAATATCTTCATAATATTCTCTATTGATAGCAAACAAATTATACTTAAATTTGAATTCATGCCAAGGAAACCAAAAGCAAGTGTCTTTGAAAAAAAAATCTTGAACTATATGGATTCCTCTACATAAAAATTTGAGGCCATATATCCAAGGCACCTCTAGAAGAGGAATTGCATGAAAGGTAATGATAGGGGACTACCTAGGGAGTGTTGATTGATAAAGAGACCATCCTGAAACCCAAAACCATTTTATTACAACAAAGGTTTGACTTTTTCCAAATATTTCTAGATAGTTCTTATCACAAAGGACCCCACAACTTTCATAGATACAATAAGAGTAAAGAGGCTAGCAAAGTCAAGGCTTTTTCATGTTGTTCACTCATAATGAGAGCCTTGAGAAATACAAATGTGAACGAGCACCTTCTAGGTTCCATTTACTTCAATGACCCAGATAATCTATTTGGCACAAAGAGTTAAACTTTGATGAGATACATCAATCAATCCCATACCACCTACATCTTAAGGAAGATATAAATAATCCTAGGCCACCCTATGAAAACTTGTGCCAGTGGAAGAGTTATCCCAAATGAAGTCTCTAAGAAGTTTTTCAATCTTATGACCCAACTGCTTGGAATATACATAACTAGATGAATAATAGACATCGGTGGCTATAAGCACTTTATAACAAATTTGGAATTTACCAGCCAGAGATAATGGTTTTGTGATCTAATATAATAACTTATTTTCCACCCTATCCACAACATATTGCCAAAGTGTAGAGAGGGAGGCCTAGAATGCAAAAGGGATGCCCAAAACTTAAATATTTCATCATGTTAAATAAATATCCACTTAAAATGATCCATCTAGAGAGGCGGGGGTAGGACAGACTATCTATAACATTGGGTTTTATGCCATTAGATGGAAGAACCAAAAGCAAGACAAAAAAACCAAGGTAATGCATGGAATTAGCAATATTATCCTCATGTTCAATGAAAGTGAGGAAGGAATATTTTACAAAATGCCCATTAAGAAGTTGAAAGGGATCTTCAGTCAATAAATAAATTCCACAAATGAGGCTATGAGAGTAGGCATTAGTAGGAAGATAGATGAATCCTTGAACAACAAGAACATAAAGATCCAAAGCCAACAAGCAACCATGTCTGATGGATTTGAAAAGACCAAACTACTCTGATCTAACTCCTTTAATGGAGAGAAAGGTTGAGGTGTTGGCAAAGAGCATACAAAATCATTTCAAGAAGGTAGGGCCAAATCTAAAAGATTGTAAGATAGCTAGAATAAATGGCCATTATATATAGTCATAATATTTTTCAAATTCAATTTTTATAAGCATGGCCTTCTAATTAGAATGATGATCCCATTATATGCCTTCCCAAATTGTAATAACATTATCTAGGATATATCTTCCTTGAATGAACATTGTTTGCCTAGGTTGAATAATTAAAGGTAAGAGGTGGTGAACCTGTAGAGATAATAGTTTATAAATAATATTTAAGGATACATTATGTAGGGTAATATGTCTCTAATTAAAAATCAATTCAAGTTCATCATCTTTTGAGATGAACTTGTTATGTCCTCTACTGATATTCAGGCCTAAGGACTATCTATGAAAAGATTAAATATAGACTTGATAGAGATTAGGTTTAACAACATCCCACATTTTTTTATAAAATTCACATGGAAATCCATCACACCCTAGAGCTTTTTCGTTGGCCATATGCATAACTACCTCATATAAATCTTCCATAGAGAGTTTCTAGTCATATTTAAACCTTTGGGTAGGAGAGACTTTACTCAAAACAACTAAGAGATGGTGGTTAAGGGCTTACTAACACTCTAAGGAAGGCTCCTGATCTCTAAAAACATACTAATAATGTTTAGTGATTCCTTTGACCATACTGATCATCTTAGTGAGGCAGAGACCATCTTACTGGATGGCATGAATCTACTAGGAAGATAGTTTTGGCTCTAAGTATTTGAAAATATTCTTAATTAAAGGTAAGAGGTGGTGAACCTATAGAGATAACACTTTATAAATAATATTTAAAGATAAATTAAGTAGGGTAATATGTCTCTAATTAAAAATCAATTCAAGTTCATCATCTTTTGGGATGAACTTGTTATGTCCTCTACTGATATTCAGGCCTAAGGACTATCTATGAAAAGATTAAATATAGACTTGATAGAGATTAGGTTTAACAACATCCCACATTTTTTAATAAAATTCACATGGAAATCCATCACACCCCAGAGCTTTTTCGTTGGCCATATGCATAACTACCTCATATAAATCTTCCATAGAGAGTTTCTAGTCATATTTAAACCTTTGGGTAGGAGAGATTTTACTCAAAACAACTGAGAGATGGTGGTTAAGGGCTTACTAACACTCTAGGGAAGGTTCCTGATCTCTAAAAACCTACTAATAATGTTTAGTGATTCCTTTGACCATACTGATCATTTTAGTGAGGCAGAGACCATCTTACTGGATGGCATGAATCTACTAGGAAGATAGTTTTGGCTCTAAGTATTTGAAAATATTCTTAATTAAAGGTAAGAGGTGGTGAACCTATAGAGATAAAACTTTATAAATAATATTTAAAGATACATTAATTAGGGTAATATGTCTCTAATAAAAAATCAATTCAGGTTCATCATCTTTTGGGATGAACTTGTTATGTCCTCTACTGATATTTAGGCCTAAGGACTATCTATGAAAAGATTAAATATAGACTTGATAGAGATTAGGTTTAACAACATCCCACATTTTTTTATAAAATTAACATGGAAATCCATCACACCCCAGAGCTTTTCCGTCGGCCATATGCATAACTACCTCATATAAATCTTCCATAGAGAGTTTCTAGTCATATTTAAACCTTTGGGTAGGAGAGAATTTACTCAAAACAACTGAGAGATGGTGGTTAAGGGCTTACTAACACTCTAGGGAAGGCTCCTGATCTCTAAAATCCTACTAATAATGTTTAGTGATTCCTTTGACCATACTGATCATCTTAGTGAGGCAAAGACCATCCTACTGGATGGCATGAATCTACTAGGAAGATAGTTTTGGCTCTAAGTATTTGAAAATGTTCTTTGGAGACTTTATCAGCAACTTTGAGATAATGCATACATGCACAAATTTGGACTCCATAAGCATTATACATGTCTATAATTTGTATTTTTTGCCTTAATCTTACCACCTACACTTACAAAATCTCATAGAAGGGGTTTTGTTTAAGCTCCACCACCGTAAAACTCAGCTTTGAGGATGTGGGAGAGTAAGCAAGCCATGGTATCATGGTGGGACCATGGTCCAACATGACCATATTTAGAAAAAACTACAATTTTTTGTATTTTTGGCTTTTTGAACTACCAAATAAAGTAGAATCTAATAGGTATATGGTTAGAAAGGATAAAATTTGATAAGTATATGGTTATTACAGAGCATGGCCCAATTAAGCCATTTTAACATGTGATTAGAACCACTTTGAAGGTTGGTATAAGATTATAAAACTTCAAGTGTGGGATGATGACTGGTATTAGGTTCATAAAACCCAAATTTATTTTGCATGAAAATCCACACCTCTCTTTCATCAGGAGTCCATCTCATTGGTAGAAGGCCAATCTTGTCAGCAAGTCTTTCCACCTTGTTAAAATCAACACAGTAGCCAAATGGGTGTCAAGTAGTGAATTAGTGATCCACTACCATAAATTTTTCCTTTCATTCATGTCATTTGAGGTATAAACATTAATTCTGCTTGTTATCATAGATTTTGCACCCATCTTGATTTTGTAGCTTGTTGTGCAAAAATCCAATGATATAATGAGATCACCTCCAAGCTATAGGACCTTAGAGAATTGAGGTGAACCTCTATATAAGGCCAAATTCCTTTCACTAAATTTAGTGTAACTAATAACTACCATCTTGTGTGAGAATTCTACTTCTTTAGTGATCTTGCTTCTATAGTAGGGTTTTGACTATGAGAAAAGAGTTTTGGAAATGAAATTTTAGAAAAAATGTAAATGGCGATTGCACATAATATTTTTTAGAATATTTTAATGCCTAATTTAATTAACATAGAATAATAATAAATATATTTAAATTTATAGGAGCACAAACTCATGCAAATGTGAAACCAAAGGTAATATTGGGTATTTTCTCATGCAAGGAACAAAATTCTTTATTTTTAATAAAATAATATTTTAAAATGGAAAAATAATACCATAAATTAAATTTAATGACTAAAATAAGAATAAAATCATCTAAAAATATTTAAATAACCTTGCATACACATATTACATAGACAAGAAAGACAACTATTCAATTTATTCTCATTCTCTAGGTTACAGCATGTAGGTAAGTTGTTCAAAATGCAAAATAATATCTCTAATAACATAAATATAAATTGGATATGCCATAGTGCCCATATTTATACAAAAAATCTCATGGAATAGATGTATTTAACCAAAAACCCATGCCTCATTCAAGAGCATGCAAAATATGGAAACTCCATGCAAAGGGGGCATGACCTTCAGCTGCAATGGAATCCTTAACAAGGTAAACAAGTGGAAAAAGTACATGCAAGTGTTTATCATGATCCAAACTGCTAGAGGCATGGATTATACTTTGGAATATCCATGTAATGCTTATTTTATTTAGTTAACCTATTGTAGTTTCTCTATGCAATGAGGCACCAAATTGAAAGTCAAACTTTTAAAATAATACATAGCTTTAGATAACTTTAAGCTATTTTTTGTAAAACCATAACTTATAATTTTTAATTGGGACTTTTAAAAACTTCAAGTCACATAATTTTTATAAAATTAAAATTGAATTTTACAATATGTGCTTTTGAAATTAAGCAACTCGGTCTTGTTAAAAAGGAAAGTGTACTTTACAAGTTTGTTTTTTACAAATTTGAACCTATCAAAAAGGAACATGGAAATTACAAGTGGCTCTTTCTCAAAAAGATCTATCAAAATGATAATTTCAATTTATAATCTACAACTTTACAATATTTTTTACAATAAGGAAATACAACATATAAAATGTTTGTGATATAAAAAATTAATCTACAACCAAAACTTCTGAAGACTCTTTGTCCTTTTTTAATTGTGTCTTCTCAATATGCATCAAAACTCTTGAAAATATCTAGGATATAATCTTCATTAGAACCAAAAGAGTATAGGTGGCTTATTTCACATTCTTTAATGGTGTTGGAGAGTTCCCTTTGTGTAGCCCTATATGCTTGAGTCTCTTTCCCCATTTGATCCAATGTATTATGGTACCTAATAAAATGGTGGATGGAGCTCAAGCTAAAAGTTGTGTCTCATGTTGACTCTCCTTCAATCACTCTTTTGAATTTATCTTGAACTTCCAAAGCTAAAAGGATGTGGTTTTGATAATTTTTTACTTGAAATTATAATTTATTCAACAAATATTTAGTGTTGATAGCATATTAATGGCCTTATCATGTGCATCCTTAGGTATCCTTATTTTAAACTAAGCTACTTTGTCCAATTCCTCATCATCTACATCATTTTTTAGTATCTTGTCTATAATGAGGATATCAGTATCAATTGTATCCACATATATTAAATTTGGATAAAATAGGTTTAACCTTTTGTCTCTCCTGATACTTATTTGTTCTCTCAAAATTGCCCATCTCTCTTTCAGAGTTATATAGTTATCCATTACTAATTCAATAACTTTGTTTCCCTTTGAGATGAGATCTTCTTCCCAATCCTTTATAGCCATTGCCATGCTGCCAATTTCTATCACTACATCAAGTGTTTCTTGGTCTGTGATCTGAGTAATAGATTATGCTAATTGAGCAGTGGACTCAATGAACTTCTTTAATGCAGTCATCAATTGTTCAACCTTATTCTTCAATTCATCCTTAGTGACCTTGTCACTATCCATTTTCTCAAAAAGAGAGTTAATTTTGGATTGATCATCATGTTTTAATCCCTCTCTTATAGGATAACCAAGGTGAACCTTTGATACCTATTAATACCCCACCACTAGATCTTCTTTATGTTTGTTTGGTGGGGGGGACTGCAATCTCTACATACTTCTCCCTTGTTAAATCATATAATATCCTTGATATGGCTCTGAAAGTTACTTTGGATTTCTTAAATGCATCTATGAGGCCAAAATCTAATGTGTTTGAGGAAACCATCTACTTACATTTCTTCCCCACTACCTATACTAGCCAACTAAGAGTAGTGTCCTATTGTCCTGGAACTGCCACTTGTGAATCTACAACTAAAGATATTACACTGGTGCTTATGATGATAAGTGCTAAGTTTATTACTATTATAGCTATTGAATATTTGGCTGATTTTTTACCAATCTCTTCCCCATTTGTGGGTTGAGTGGCCATATTTGTATCAGTGACTTGCTCCATATCTACCTCATTTATGGGGGTTGGGGTTACTATGGAAGTGGAAGAGAGAGGAATTTTGGATGAGGGGATTGGAAGTGAGACCTAAGTGTCTAATTTAATTATTTTAACTATTGAAAATGGACTTACTGACATAGATGAAATTGAATAAATAGAGGGGGTAATCACTTGAAGTGAAGGTGGAGTGGATACAAGAGGAGGAGGTGTTGAATTTGATGGAACGATAAAGATAAGAGGGAGTATTACAGAGATAGGAGTAGATATTTTTGGAGTTTTAATGCAATTATATCTTCAGATGAAATCACTATTGGTTAATCTATTATTGCTCCTTGGCTTCTTGATTCTCATCTCTTTTCTCTTATGGGAGACCACTAGCCTATCTACCTATTTTGGAAGGGTTCTAATGTTGGAACCTTTTGCTAATGGTATTACTCCCTTCTCTTTTAGCTCTTGTAGCTTTTTACTCATGCTCACTCTTTCTGTGGTCACTTTGGCCCCTTTAATTCTGAGCCAACTAATTATTATATTTATTATGTTGGTGGTTCTATCCATTAATGAGAATGACTCGGGAATGGACCACCTTACTGCTAGAAGGGGTTAAGCATAGATTTTGTTCTCATATTAGACCTTGTCTACTGGGGACTCATCATCTACCAAGTCTTTAGAGACTAGTGCTATGTTAAAATCCTTGATTTGATCAAGGTTCATCCTAGAATAGTCCTTCAGTCTTACTTCTTCTTCATCTAGCAAGTCCTCCTAGTATTCTTCATAGTAGGAGACATAGGAATATGCTGATACTCCTAGTGCACTAGTAATGTTTCCATTCACATCATAGAATTCCCTTGCCTCTAGATCCCTCAAACTCATTTGTGTTATTTCAGCATATGCACAATTAAATTTGAATAAAGAAGGTCATGTGTACCTCCCTATGCTAATGGGGAAATGAATTCCCACTTTGTGTTTGCTGGATAACAACTTGTGAGTCTCCACAAGCTACCTCATAAGTTCCATTAATGACCATTTGTCACTCACATACCTCAAAAGGGTGCAAGGACAACCTCTAAATCACCCTACTCTAATGTATGAGTATGTAGGCAATTATATGAAATAAGATCCCTAATTGGTAATCTTTGAAGTGGCAGCATCAGATAATCTCTTCTTCTCTAACTCTTTGTCGAACATGAATATGATGCAGTAGATGAATGCATCATTTACTATTCTAAAGTGATACCTACTAGCCTCAAGAGTGAGGTCAAGGTAATAATTGAAAACTTTATTTTCATGGTTATCTATTTTGTTTAGTCTTGGGAAGGATCTCCCTTTGGCTAATATATAAACTAGATAAGAAGACATATAGAACTTCCCTATATTTTGGACTTTCATCAACTACTTGTAGATGGGTTCACTAATCAACTATGCCAAGTGGATGTACTACTTTTTCTAGTGGATTACCCATATGTATTGGTACATCAAGTCTTGGAATTTCTTTGTATTAGGGTTACTAGTGATTCTATGCATTATTATGATTAGATCACCCACTTTATCATTAAAATATATTCTTACCAATGTTTTTGGAAATATTTTTTATGTATCTCTAAGGACCCTTATCCATTATTTATTTATTACCCTTTGACATCTAGTGTTTTTAACTTGATAGAATTTCTTCAATGATTCAGAAGTTATATCAAGATAACTCTCATATTCGAGTATCAAGAACATTGAGTTTATAAAATCTGAGTTTAGGTTCAGAATTCTTTTGCCTTTATCATTTAACACTTCTCTCTTATCAAAATATAATTTTTTTATAATGTGAGCACTAGTTTATGGATCTACACAGTTAGGGGGAAAGCTACTGCCTGAGGTAGCCCATAATCGTAAATGCTCTCGATCTAGTCATTTTGCAACTCGACATTTACTCTAGTCTAGAATCACCTAGGTCAATGTGACCTAGGTTTGTATCTCTAATCTCATTTTTATTGGATTCCAAACTAAGGGGGACACTAGGTCCCTTGGATTTGTACTTCATCTCTTTTTTAGATATGGAATCTAGAGAAATTGCTAAGGGAAAACCAATGGCAAAGTTGGCAGGTTTTGAAGTTGCAAAACACAGGTGAAAAATCTAATGGAGATTAAGGTTGTTATTGTAGGGAAAATATCTAATAGAGATGGTATTTTTAAAACACACTTGTATTTTATGATGAAAACTATAGTGGATATTGGGGTTTCTATGTGTACTTGAAAAGTCCATGGAGTTGTAAGGTTACAATTGTAGGTAGAAATCATGCAGGTTTTAGAGTTATGTTTTGCAAGTAAAAAGTATATAGGGAGTTCCAAGAATACTTAAGGAATATTTGATTTTTTATATGTATTTGAAAAAAAACCCTAGGTTTTCAAATGACAGGGAAGATGGAGGGAAAAGACTTGACATCAACTAATAACACAAACGAAGATGACCCCAAAGACACCATGAAAATAACCTAAAAAACCCTAACATCCTTCAAGCAAAAAAATTCCCTAAATTCACAACTAGATAGGAATAAAATGTAAATAAAATAACCTATCTTAGCTTGGAAGAGGAAAAAAATAGCTTGAAATTTTAAAGGGATTGAGGAATACCATGCATGTGGGAAATAATGGATTCGTGACTCGAGGTCATGGCTTAAGTGTGTGGCATGAAAGTGTGGCTTAGTGGCTCAACATTGCTATCAAGGCCATAATTTGAGGCAATAAGCTCAAAACCAAATTATCATATAAATAATGAATTATGATAACCCTAATTAGCTTTATATACAACCTATACAATAAATTCCCCTAGGTTGATGGTTGGTGAAAGATTTAGAGTTTGCGAGCAATTTTGTAACTTTGTAATTTTACAATTTATGTTTTGACCTCTACATTATATAGGATGATATAGATTTTTTAAAATGGGAAGGTGAAACTTGAGGCATAATTTTCAACTTTGTAAGTTACAATTTGTAATTGGAGTTCCAGATTCTGTAAGAAGGGTAGTCGGTAGGAAGCAAAACTTGAGTTATAATTTTCAACTTTTCAAGTTACAAATTACAATTGGAGTTTTATTTTCTAGTTGGAGTGTAGTATGGGAAGTAGAGTTTGGGAATAAATTTTTAATTTTAAAAGTTTAAAATTGCATTCCAATCTCCAATTTTTGTGGGCTATGTGATTTACGAAAAGTGGAATTTCATTTACAATGTACAACTTTTCAAGTTGCAAATTGTGAATGGGGTTCTAGTTTTTACAAGGCATGAGTTATACAAGAAACGAAGGTTGTGAAGAAATATACAAGTTTGTAAGTTACAAATTAAATTCTAGTCTCTAATTTTTATCAACTAAGTGTATATTAGGAAGTGGAGGTTGGGATGCAATTTGTAATTTTACAAATTAAAAATTACACCCAAATCTTCAATTTTTGTCAGCTTAAGGAAATGAGTGTTCTGGGTCATTTTAAGGCATTTTTCCAAAAAAATAATGGGTCTCCCTTAAAGTACCTGAGATTTTGATATTTTTGAGACAAAAATATCAACATTTTTGGTGACCTTTGTGGGGTGATTTCCTACTAATCAGTTTCTTTCCAGTAGCCTTCTAGTTCATTAGGTATGAAATCATTTTAAGCTTAACACACTTTAATTGGTGAGTAACAAAAACTAGAATTTTTCCTAAACAAGAACAAAATAGGGAAAAACAAAACAAACTAAGGAAATAAAAAAACTCCTAATGAGTTGACCTATGAGAAAGCACTTATTTTCAAAACACAACTAAACCTAATATATACAAAAAAAAATTGGAATGAATTCCAACCTCAAAAAAATATTTGAGGTATATCCCATTGATTGGGATAGGTAGTTATGATCCATCAAGATTAGATAGCTAGAATTCATTAGGTCTTTTGCACCGATTTATAATATATGGACTACTCCATATTGCATCAAACTTAGTGTGCTTGCCTAATTTAGCTTTATCTACATCCCATTTGAGAACCATGTCTCCTTCATTGAAGCTCCTATTAGATGATTTGTTGTCAAAATTTCTCTTTGTTTGAGGTTGATTTGCTTCTAGAACTTTCATTGACTGGTTCCTAACTTCTTCTAGTTCTATGAGTTTTGTCAATCATATTATCATTTCATCATTGTCAACCAAATCCAATTGATGATTGAGTTCTATATATGGTAATTCAATTGACAATAAGACTCTAGCTTCCCTCCCATATACCAACATGAATGGAGAATTTTTAGAAAATCTCAAAGATCATAGTTATGCTTCAATCCACCTTATGAAATAGTTATTTATTGTGAGGTCCCATTTGTGGCCTACACTCAATGGCGGATTGATCATACCAATGAAATCTAATCCCCACTAAGCAAATGGTTGGTCAGCTTGGATTGGTCTAAGAGGGAAAGTTGCTAATCTTTGCTTACTTATGAAGTAAGCACACTTATCATAGTTCCTTACCCATTGATGGGAATCTTTGAATATGTCAAGCCAATAATAGCCCCCTCTCATTTTTTTTATGGTCGTGGTTCTTGTAGAGAAGTGTCCATCTGACGGACCACCATGAAATTCTTTGAGCACCTTGGGGAGTTGATCTTGATCAAAAAATCTTAGCATGACTCCATTCATATCTTTTCTAAACAATATTCCATCATTAAGAACATAATGAATGGATTAGATTTTGAAATACCTTTTCTTGGCCTCCTAAAAATCATATAGGTACCTACCAATCTACAAGAATATGGTCATGTCATGGATCTAGCTGTTGAATAGAGGCGGAGTGGCTGGTTGGGATGCACTTTAAGCATATATTGCATTGGATATTACTTCAATAGTCTTGATATTAGAATCCAACTTTTCACATAAGCCCTTTCCTCTTACAAGATTTGTAATTTTCATGTGTATGTCATATTCTATGACTTTTGTGATCTATCCTACTCTTTTTTCAATTCTTTTTTAGCTCAGTAGAAACTCTTTGACACTTTGGTGGCTAACCATCAGATTAATTTTATTGTTGGATAGCATATGCCTAAATTTTTTGAGAGCTTTAATTACAACATACACTTGCTTCTCCACAAAACTATACTTTTCTTCATAATCCTTCAAGGATTGACTGAAAAAGACGTTGGTTGTTTCAATTGTTCTTTATTTTGTTAGGTTAGATAGCTAAGATGTTTTCATCCCCTCTAAAAGCATAGAGAATAAAATATTTCTCGTAGTTGTGATTGACTAGGGTAGGAGCCTGAGAAATAGCCTATTTGATGGCTTCAAAGTTGTATTTTCCTTCCTATTTCCAGTTGAAAATGATACTATTCTTAAGCATTGTAGTAAGGGGCTTGTCCATAGAGGCAAATTTTGAAAAAAATCTTCTTATGAATTTGATTTTTATGAGTAAACTTTGTAATCCCTTTTTATGGCTTGAAAGTGCTAATGTAGATATAGCACTTATTCTCTCTAGGTCTATAGCAAGACCTTCCTTTGAAACAATATGTCCTAGTAGTTTCCTTTCATGGACTATGAAAATGTACTTTTTGGATTGAGGGAAACTCCAGATTATTTACACCTTTTGAATATTTTCCTAAGGTGATCTAGGTGTGTATCAACATGTTTTGAGTAAATAATGATAACATCTAGGTATACCAGGATCATCTCATTTATCAAACCTCTGAAATCCATATCCATGGCTCTTTGGAATGTTGCACCAGCATTATTCAGCCCAAAAGGCATATTTTTATATGCATAGATACCCCATTTTATAATGAATCATATCTTAAACTGGTCTGATTCTTGCACTAAAATTTGGTTATATCCAAAATAACCATCTATAAGGGAAAACCTTTTAGATCCTGATACATTTTGAAGAATTTTCTCCATGGGTGGAAGGGGATAATGATCCTTCAGAGATGCTTTGTTTAGATCCCTAAAATATACACAAAGTCTGATTTCGCCATTCTGTTTCCTTAAAGGGACCAAGTTAGTAACCTAGGATGAGTGTTTGATAAGGATAATGATATTAGCCTCTATTAGTTTGGATAACTCACTCTTCATCAAGGGTTCTATTTTTGGATTGATTGGTCTCTATTTCTATCTAATAGGCTTGGTATTTATGTCAAGTTATATTGTATGTTGGACTAAGCTAGGGTCAAAATCTCTTAGATCTTGATAAAGCTAAGGGAATCTATCATCAAATTCTTAACACAACTCAATAAAATCTTGTTTTTAAAAATCATTACATACCTTTATAATCTTCAGTGTTTTTCTTTCTGTATTGACTATTGGCTCATAATATTATTCATTGACCATGATGTTCTTCTTTTCCCCTTTTAGTTAATCATCTAAATTAAAGATACTTTATAAATTAACAAGACCCATGGGTAATTTATTTGTCTTCAACTAAATTATTTGATCTCCATATTGATCTCAGAGTCCAGTCTAGTTTTTATTAGAGAATTCAACCTCCTCTCAGAATGTTGATCACTATCAAAGACTTGTTATTTGGTTGTGTTACCAAGAATAGATGGCCTTACTATCAAATTTACATGCTGGCTATTTTTATTCTTTATTTCTTCAGGTAGGTTATATTGGGATTCTACCGAGGCCATACAATCAACATATTTGTTTTGTGCTCTTAGTACCACTTGAATTTTTAAAATGGTAAAGTCTTCTAATAGGTCCCAAACCTTATGTTTATAAGATGTTAGCAAATTATTTTTGGTTATGCTTCTAGATCTTACTTGGTGAATAATCAACTCACTATCATCAAATATTTTTAGGAACTTTATTCTTCCTTCCTTGTCTTATTGTAAACCTTGAATCAAAGCTTCATATTCAGCTACATTATTTATGCAGCTGAACTAAAGTTTGAAATAATAGAAGTAGTTGTCCTTTTGTGGATAGATCAAGACAATACCTACACCTGCATCATTCCTACTTCTTGAACCATCAAAGAATAGTTACCACATTCTTTGAAGATCTTCAACTAGTTTTACAAAATTCAAGATGATTGCATCATTTTCATGAATATAATATATACCCAACCTAGTTTCCTATACATAATCATAAAGATCAAATTGGAGAGTTGATCCCCATTCATCCATATGAGTGTCTGGAATCTCTTCTATGAGTTTTGTAACTTCATGATCAATCTCCTCTTCCTAGTCCTATAATGTGGAGTCCATGTCCATAAGGATAGGAATGTATGGCTCAATATGGTCTTTAGTGATTGGCTTAGATCTTATTGTTACTCTTGTTCCATATCTCATGCTAAGCAACATGTGAGACCAATCCATAGATAGATATCCTCCCATTTTTATAGTGAAGTCTCATGAAAGACAAATGGCAAAATAAGGGGGGGACCAATAACTAAGATATCTTGGGAAATTGACAAGCTTGGACATGTGTGGATAGTGAGGTTTAAACCTTTTATTGTCCCTACTATTTGAAAATTAATCCCATCTAATTTAACCACACCTTTTTAAATAGGTGTATACTTAATACCAAGAACATTAATTATTTTTTTTGGCATAACAAAACTACTAGCTCCTGAATCTACCATGCAATTATAAACGAGATGCTTCCCTACTATGAGTGAAAGATAGAAAGGGGAGGCTTACCATTTTTGCTCACTTTAGTGTTAGTTTATGGCTGACACAAATTAATTGCAGCATTAGGTCCCTTTATTGGGACTTTGTTTATTATCTGGAAGTTTTTCAAAGCTTCTTATAGCAAATATCTTTGTGATGGAATGGATAGTGCTTCCCACATAGTGGCATTCAAATTAGTCTTCTTCATTTGTTCAACAATATTGAAAGGACTGTTACCAACCTTTATTGGTGCCTTTGTGGGAGTTGTGTCTTATTTTATGAGATTTGGAGTCAACACTTTTGATTTTGACTGGCTCATGGGCACAAAGGGTGGTTGTGTTTCCCTTTGTAGGTTCTTGCACAACTTTGGAAGTTATAGCTTGTTCCACCCTGGGGTGTTGTTCACTTTCTATTGCCATTTTCTTTGAACGTGTATTTTTTTCCACACCATTGAATAATGCTTCCTCCTAATTTACACCAAAAAAGTCATCCTATTGCCAGTTTATCAGAGTAGCCTCATTCTAAATAGGTTTTTGTGTGTCTTTCTACTGGGAAGTGGTTTCCTCTTACTTATCTTGAAAGTTTGATATGCCTTACACCATCAAGGATTGACTGATGATACCATTCAGATAAGTATTCTAATTATGTGGTTGAGCACAAGGATAACACCACTCATACTCCTAAGCTAGTTTATTCTAAATAGGTACAATAGCTTTAGAAGTACCTAGTGCAGGTAGAGCATGGATGTTTGTAGGTTTTGCTTTCATATTTTGACATTGTAGATGTGAATTACCTTGGTATGGTTGCCTGTTGGGTTGGTATACTTGGTTAGCTTATTGATAAGGCCTATAGTTATGGGATTGTTGCCATTTCATTGATACTAACTCATTGTCAAAGATCTTAAGTAATGACTTAACCTCATATAAATCATTGGTAGGAGTAGGATTTAAAGCTAGTGCTTTACTCATGGTGGGAATTGGAGAAATTGTAGATTGTGTAGGAGGTATTTCTAGGAACAGAGGCATTGGTGGCCTTGGGGCAAATTTTTCCACTTAAATTATGCAATTTTATGCCCTTATTGCAATTTCATAGGTGTTGAAAAGTGTGGTGCCACCCACTTACTAAATCATAACAACTATATCACTATTCAAGGATCTTAAGTAATATAGGAAAGCATTATTTAGGATTGGTTTGACTAGTATTAGAATTCTATTCTATGTCTTTTAAAAATAAAAATAAAAATCAATCATGAACTCGTGAGGAGCCTATTGAATAACTATTAATCATTTAACTAGGGAGAGATAGTCACTCTTATCTTCAAATTTTATGCATAGTTTAGTTCTTAAGTCATCCTAAACATGAATGGAAATGGGAGGCAGGCTTCTGTACCATTTCAAGGCTTTACCCTTAAAGGAGGAGACAAGGAGTCTAATTGCAACATTATCTTATACTACAATATGGACTAAACAAATATTAACAATGTCTTGTATATGTTCTATATGAGTGGTTTATGTTTCACCAGAAAATATGAAAGAATTTTTAAATCCAAGGTAGGTATATCATCATACTAGGCCAACTGGAGTGGGTTGCCTCCATTGAAGGCAATGAAATTTTGATTTCTCACAGCCATAACAGGAGGTATGCAACTATTGGGGATATTTGAAGGAGATGCAAATAAATTTTTAGGATATACTCTAGTTTAAGGAATTATTGATCTCAATATCTTTTTATATAGAAATGATAATTCCAAAAAATTATCGTTCTTACCTTTAATAGCTGATCTGGTTTGTTTCTTTGTCATACGTAAACCTTGATTTCATAAATCTATAAGCTAGTGGATTCATCAAGTGCTTTTTGAAATGTGTATATGGCTCATACAATGCTTACTAAAAATAGCACCAATCTCTCTAGTAGTAATTTTTAGGTCTCACCGGGCATACCAAAAACTGTTATCACATAGATTTTACACTTGTCTTGATTTTGTAGCTTGTTGTGCAAAAATCTAATGATACAATGGGATCATGTCCAAGCTATAGGAGCTTAGTGAATTGAGGTGAACCTCTGGAGAATGTTAGCTTCCTTTCACTAAATTTGGTGCAACTGATAAACTACTATCTTGTGTGGGAATTTTGCTTCTTTAGTGATCTTGCTTTTATACTAGGGTTTTGACTATGAGAAAAGAGTTTTGAAAATGAAATTATAGAAAAACTATAAATGGTGATTACACCAAATATTTTGTATTGGATTTTAATGCTTGCTTGAATGAACATAGCATAATAATAAATATATTAAAATTTATAGGAGCACAAACTCGTGCAAATGTGAAACCAAAGGTAACATTGGGTATTTTCTCATACAAAGGACAACATTCTTTAGTTTTAATCAAATAATATTTCAAAAGGGCACAAGAATACCATAAATAAAATTTTGTGATTTAAATAAGAATAAAAACATCCATAAAATTTTAAATAACCTTGCATACATAAAGATTACATAAACAAGAAAGGTAAATATTCAATTTATTCTCATTCTCCATGTTATAGCATGTAGGTAAGTTATTCAAAATGAAAAATAATCTCTCTAGAAATAAAAAGATAAATGGGATACGCCATAATACCCATATTTATATAAAAAATATCATGGAAGAGATGTAGTTAACCAAAAACCCATGCCTAGTTCAAGCGCATGTAAAATCTATAAACTCCATGCAAAGGGGTATGATCTTCAATTGTAATGGCATCCTTGGCAAAGTAAACAAGTGTAAAAAGAACATGAAAGTGTTGAGCATGATCTAAACTACTGGAGGCATGGAGGAGACTTGGGAATCTTTATGCAATGATTTTGCCTTCTTTAGTTAACCTATTATAGTTTATCCATGCAATGAGGCACCAAAGTGAAACTCAAACTTTTAGAATAATAGATAGCTTTAGATAACTTTAAGCTATTTTTTGAAAAACCCTAACTTGTAATTTTTAATTGGGACTTATACAACTTTCAATTCACACAATTTTGACAAAATTGTAAATGCATTTTACAATATGTGCTTTTGCAATTAAGCAACTCAGTATTTTTAAAAAGGAAAGTGTAATTTACAAGTTTGCTTTTTACAACTTTCAACTTATCAAAAAGGAACATGGAAATTACAAGTGGATATTTCTCAAAAGGAGCTATCAAAATGATAGTTGTAATTTACAATCTGTAACTTTACAATATTTTTTACAAGGAAATACAATATGCAAAATGTTTATGATAGAAAGAATTAATCTACAACCAAAAATTTTGAAGACTCTTTGTTCTTTTTTGCCTATGTCTTCTCAATATATGCATCAAAACTCTTGAATATCTCCAGGATATGATCTTCATTGGTACCAAAAGAGTATAGGTGGCTTATTTCACATTCTACAATGGTGTTAGAGAGTCCCCTTTGTGCAGCCCTATATCCTTGAGTCTCTTTCCCATTTAATCCAATGTATTACGGTACCTAATAAAATGGTGGATGGAGCTCAAGTTGAAATTTGTGTCTCGTGTTGATTCTCCTTAAATCACTCTTTTGAATTTATCTTGAACTTCTTGAGCTAAAAAAGACATGGTTTTGATGAGTTGTTGCTTGACATGATAATTTATTCATCAAATCTTCAATGTCATATAGCATATCAATGGCCCTATCATGTGCAGCCTTAACTTTATTAGTACTTTCTGTGAGTATCCTTATTTTAAACTGAGCTGTTTAGTCCAATTCTTCATGCTCTACATCATTTTTAGTATCTTCTCTGTGATGAGGATTTCAGTATCAATTATATCCACAACTATCAACTTTGGATAGAATAGGTTTAACTTTTTTGTCTCTTCTTGATACTTGCTTATTTGTTCTCTCAAAGTTACCCCTCTCTCTTTCAAAGTTATATAGTGGTCCAGTACTAATTCAAAAATTCCATTTCCCTTTGAGATGAGCTCTTTTGCCTAGTATTTTTATGACTTTTCCATGCTACCAATTTATGTCATGGCATCATGTATTTCTTGGTATGTGATTTGAGTAACAAGTTGTGTTGGTTGAGAAATGAGCTCAATTAACTTCTTTAATATAGTCATAAATTATTCAACCTTATTCTTCAATTCATCCTTAGTGACCTTGTCACTATCTATTTTCTCAAAAAGAGAGTTAATGTTGGATTGAACATCATGTTTCAACCCCTCTCTTGTAGGATGACCAAGGTGAACCTTTAATACCTGGTAATCCCCCACCACTAGATCTTCTTTATTTTTGTCTAGTGGGGGGACTAAAATCTCTACATACTTCTCCCCTGCTAAATCATATAATATCCTTGATATGGTTTTGGGAGTTGCTTTGGATTTCTTAAATTCATCTATGAGGCCAAAATCAAATGTGTTTGGGGACACCATCTATTAGGAACCCCACGGAGGCACAATTGATTACCATATACAAGCAACTTAAGATGCGGAATTAACCATAAGTAACAAGTTACTAGAAACCAGAAACAACACAGAATATGAGAGACAATACACAACTTGTATTAATACTCATCCAAAAAATAATATAATAAAGAAGATGCCACTTCTTCTTCACACCTCTCAGAGGCTTCCCACACCTCAAGTGTACAGTACTTCTTTCCTCAAATCTCTCTCTCTTACGGTCCCAATACACAACTCAAACACAGAGTTGGTGTTCACCTCCAACCAGTCAGTATCCACTATTACCAGTACACCAATGCTCCACGCACTCCACAAGTGTTCCACACACTCCAAGTACACAATCATACTTCAAGTAGATCTCCCCTGAACTTGCAACAACCTACAACTCAAATGATCTTACTTATGGATGGAACTACCTTGCCTTCCTCTTTGCTCTCCAACTGAGTACACACCATACTCCAAGTAAATCCCACCTGATCTTGCTCCCTGTTATGTTGCTATCACCTTGATTTTGTTGCCACCTACAGATCAACCTAGTTCTGCACACCTGTAAACCTTAGACCTTGCACACACATACACCTACAGATCAATGATCTTACTTACCCATGTAGATCTCCAAACGTGGCCTTGCACACCTACTGACCAAGATCCTACACACCTGAAGAACCCTTCTGATTCTCCAAAACTAGCACCCACACTTGGCACTGCTGTGGAACTAGGAGGAACACCCTTGCTCACTTCACACACAGAAGGAGCTAACTTTGCTCAACTCAAACTAGAATACTTTTCAATACAGCCTATGAGTCTCTTAAATAGATCTCATGCAAACAATAATTAGACACCTAATTATAATAATTAGATCCACAACTCAAGACTAAAATTAGCCTCCTTCATGCAAACAACTAGTTCGTTAACAAACTATCTGTAACACTCACAGTTCTAATTTGCACAGGTGATCGACGTCGGTCCTTGTCTGCCTAGAGATGACCGACACCGACCGATCCCTGACCGATGTTAGTTGCTCTTCGTGTCTAATCTTGTCGATGTCAATTGGCCTGACTGACGCCGGTGTCTATGACACTTCAGCAACCTCCTTCCCTATTTCCATCAATGAAGCTTTTAGCTCCACAACCTAACAATCTTCCACTTGGAGATAAATAGTTGCATTGTACCTATACCTGTACCCCATCTAATATGTTTCATGGCTTGTATCCCTCTTCAAGATCAATTCTGAAGACCACCCACCACACAACCTATGGTACACCTCCTGTCATCTAAGTAACCTGCCGCATCTGCATCTAAAAACACATGTAGAAAAGAACTTGACCCTGCATAGCATGTCAACCTGCTGCTGGTCCCTCTCAAATACCTGAGAATCCACTGAACTGCCCTCCAGTGCTTCTTTCCTGGATCTGCTCCAAACTTTCTGATAGCACCCACTGCTTGGGCAAACTCAGGTCTATACCAAACCTCATGTGATTTTGGACACTGAACTGTCCAGCCCTTGGTGTGCTCCAATTCTGCATCTTGAACCTCACCAACACCTGATTCACATCAGCTCCCACTGGAGACAAAATCAACCTATGATCTTCCATGTCTCTCATGCCAAAGAATTTCACTGCTCCAAATCCTTCATGGCAAACCACTGAACTAATCTTACCCTTAGCTCAGTAAAACCTTGTATGTACAAACCTGCTAGCTAGCATACCATCCACATACAGTAACAGGATAATGTAGCTATCATCATCCACCTGGTAAGATAAACACAATGGTTACACTGACACTGACTAAAGCCATGCTTTGTCATCCACCTGTCAAAACCTGTACCACTGTCCTGCAGCTTCCTCAAGACCATATGACCTGACCTTCCATCTCACGTGTCCATTCTCTCTATTCTTTAACCAAGGTATCCATTTGTCTCAGTGCTTTCATACCGGCTGGCAACCCTACCAAATCTCTCGTTTGGTCCTGCATCCTATTCAGGCCATGTTCCCACTGTTTCATGGATCCTTCCTGCTCTACAGTCAAAACTAGTATAAAGAAGAGGAACAATGAATTTGAGGCCTACTTAAACTTTCAGTCCTCCACATGGGCGTTTGAGACTCCTTGACAGCTTGTTGTCTGCCCAAAATCCATCTCAATGACCGACCTCAGTCACCACACATTCTGGATCCAACCGACATCGGTTCCATGCGACTGTCCAGGTCACCGATGTTGGTTATCCTACCGACATTGGTCTCTACCTGCTCGACACCACTGACTCTTTTGGTCTACACATGACTGATTTCGACACCTTTCTACTCGACGTCGATTACCATTGACTAATGCTGGTACCTGTGTATGCCTGTGAGTGATGACTTTTTACCCATGAGCTCTCTATGGATCAAAACCCTGTCCAAACCACCCTGCTCAGAAGTATCCAGCCCCATCCACTGGTCTCTATCCGTCATCTCCTCTAAAAACACTAAGGCTTTCTAGTTTTTAAGTTTATCAAATACATCAGTCTTCCTTTTCCTACAATAAACATAATCCTTTCTTGTAGCATCCCACTGCTCATAGAAATCTTGGTCTATGCTCTCCGAAGCTGAACTCTTCCCTTTTGACTTAAGAACATCCATTCCCTTCTCACTTATGTGGCCAAGCCTACAAAGCCACACCTGTGTAACAGAAGTGGAATCAGTAATACAAGCAAGTAGATAAAGAGTACCTACTTTCTTACCACATGCTAATTCAAGTGCATCCATTGTGAGAGTTTTTGTGCATCTCTCATCACCCAACTTTCCTGAAGTAATTAGCTGTATCTCCAAGACTGGGACTTGCATGACCTCCTTCAACACCCATGTGTTGGCTGCCTACAATTTCAGAAACACTTCCCCTTTGTCAATACTATGACAAGGCACACCAACCCCTCTACTTGGGGTTGCATGGAAAGAGGCAATAGAATCTATTAACCAAGATTCAACTTTATCCAAGAAACATCCCAGAGCATCCTATGCAACAACCCCTACAACATCTACTTCTTCAGTTCCTTCATGTTGATCTGCTACCAACCAACAATCTTTCTTTACCTGCTCTTTCTTTCCATAACACCGTAATTTACCATTCATGCTATTCAGTTCCTCCATTCGTAGCTTACTTTCTTCTGTCGTTGCTATACTCCCACTCAATCAAAAACCCCTGAGAGTGACCTGTAACCAAACACAAACCTACTCCCTACAACCTTAGCTCTGATACCAACTGTTAGGAACCCCACAGAAGCACAATTGATTACCATATACAAGCAACTTAAGATGCGGAATTAACCATAAGTAACAAGTAACTAGAAACCAGAAACAACACAGAATATGAGAGACAATACACAACTTGTATTAATACTCATCCAAAAAAGAATACAATAAAGAAGATGCCACTTCTTCTTCACACCTCTCAGAGGCTTCCCACACTTCAAGTGTACAGTACTTCTTTCCTCAAAGCTCTCTCTCTTACAGTCCCAACACACAACTCAAACATAGAGTTGGTGTTCACCTCCAACCAGTCAGTATCCACTACTGCCAGTACACCAGTGCTCCACACACTCCACAAGTGCTCCACACACTCCAAGTACACAATCATACTTTAAGTAGATCTCCCCTAAACTTGTAACAACCTGCAACTCAAATGATCTTACTTATGGAAGGAACTACCTTGCCTTCCTCTTTGCTCTGCAACTGAGTACACACCGTACTCCAAGTAGATCCCACCTGATCCTGCTCCCTTTTGTGTTGCTGTCACCTTGATTCTACTGCCACATACAGATCAACCTAGTACTACACACCTGTAAACCTTAGACCTTGCACACACATACACTTGCAGATCAATGATCTTACTTACCCATGTAGATCTCCAAATGTGGCCTTGCACTCCTACTGACCAAGATCCTACACACCTGAAGAACCCTTCTGATTCTCCAAAATGAGCACCCACACTTGGCACTATTGTGGAACTAGGAGGAACACCCTTACTCACTTCACACACAGAAGGAGCTAACTTTGCTCAACTCAAACTAGAACACTTTTCAATACAGCCTATGAGTCTCTTAAATAGATCTCATGCAAACAATAATTAGACACCTAATTGCAATAATTAGATCTGCAGCTCAAGACTAAAATTAGCCTCCTTCATGCAAACAACCAGTTCGTTAACAAACTATCCATAACACTCATAGTTTTGATCTGCACAAGTGACCGACGTCGGTCCCTGTCTGCCTGGAGATGACCGACATCGGCCGATCCCTGACCGATGTCGGTTGCTCTTCCTGTCTAATCCTGCCAATGTCAGTTGGCCTGATCGACGCCAGTGTCTGTGACACTTTAGCAACCTCCTTTCCTGTTTTCATCAGTGAATCTTTTAGCTCCACAACCTAACACCATCTACTTATGTTTCTTCCCCACTATCTATACTAGCTAACTAGGAGTAGTATCCTATTGTCCTGGCAATACCACTTATGAATCTATAACTAAATATGTTGTACTAGTGCTTACAATGACAATTGTTGAGTCTTACTATTCTAGCCTTTGAATCTTTGAGTGATGTTTTTCCAATATCTTCCCATCTATGGGTTGAGTGGCCACATTTGTATCAGTGACTTACTCTATCTCTACCTCCTTTATGTGGGTTGGGGTTAATGTGGAAGTGGAAGAGGGAGGAATTTTTGACAAAGGGATTGGAAGTGAGACCTAAGTGTCCAATTGAATTGTTTGAACTATCAAATATGGACTTACTAACATAGGTGAAATGGTGGAAATAGAGGGGACAATCACTTAAGGTGAAGGTGCAGTGGAGATAGAAGGAGAAGGTGTTGAAGTTGATGAAACAATAGAGATAAGAGGGAATATTACAAAGATTAGAGTAGATAATATTGGAATTTCAAAAGTAGTTATATCTTCAGATGAAATCACTATTGGTTAATCTATTATTGTGCTTTGGCTATTTGACTATCCTCTCTTGGCCTTGGAATTTTTCTTTCTCTTGTGGGAGACCACTAGCCTACATGCCTATTCTAAGAGGGTTCCAATATTGGAACCTTCTACTGATGGTGTAGTCCCTTCTCTTTGAGCTCTCGTATCTTTTCACTAATGCTAACTATGTCTTTGGTCACTTTGACCCCTTTACATTTAAGCCAGTTGATTATTCTATTTATTACATTGGTGGTTCTATCCATTAATGAGAAAGACTTAGGAATGAACCACCTTACTATTGGAAGGTGTTGAACATAGATTTTGTTCTCATAGTAGACCTTGTCTATTAGAGACTCATCATATACCAAGTCCTCGAGGACTACTTCCATGTTAAAAACCTTGAATTGATCAAGGGTCATCCTAGAATAGTCCTTTAGTCTTACTTCCTCTTCATCTTATAAGTCCTCTCAGTAGTATTTATAGTAGGGGTCATGGGAATATGTTGAGATTCCTAGTAAACTAGTAATGTTTCCATTCACATCATAGAATGGCCTTACCTCCAAAGCCCTCAAGTTCATTTGGGTCATTTTAGCATCTATACACTTGGATTTAGATAAAGAAGGGCATGTGCACCTCCCTATACTGATGGGAAAATGAATTCTTGCCTTGTGTTTGATAGATAACAACTTATGAGTCTCCACGAGCTACCTCATAAGCTCCATGAATGCCCATTTGTCACTCACATATGTCAAAAGGGTGTAAGGACAATTGTTGAATCCCCTTACTTTAATGTATGAGTATGTGGGGAATTGGATGAAATGATATCTCTAATTGATAATCTTTGAAGTGATAGCATCAAATAATATCTTGTTCTCCAACTCTTTGTCAAACTTGACTATGATGCAGTAGATGAATGCATCATTTACTCTTCAAAAGTGTTGCCTACTAGCCTCCAGAGTGAGGTAAGGGTAATAATTGAAAACTTTATTTTCCTAGTTAGATACTATGTTCAACCTAAGAAGGCTCTCCCTTTGGCTAATATATAAACTAGATAAGAAGTCATATATAACTTCCCTATATTTTGGACTTCTATCAACTACTTGTGGATGGAGTCACTGAGTAGTTGTGCCCAATGGATGTATTATTTGTTCTAGTGGGTTACCCATATATATTGGTATATCCATTCTTAGAATTTATTTGTATCAGGGTTACCGGTGATTTTATGCAGTAGTATGATTAAATCACCTACCTCATCCTTAAAATCTATTCTTACCAATTTTTTGGGCAATCTTGTGGATGTAGCCATAGGGACTCTTAGCCATTGTCTATTCATTACCATTTGACATCTAGTGTTGTTGTCCTGATAGAATTTCTTCAATGATTTAGGAGTTATATCAAGATAACTCTCATATTCAAGTATTAGGAACATTGAATCTATAAAATATGGGTCTAGGTTCAAATTTTTTTTCCTTTATCATTCAGCACTTCTCTCTTCTCAGAATCATAATGTTTTACTAATGTGAGCACCAGTTCAAGGCTCTACACCGTCAAGGGGAAAGTTGTTCCTTAAGGCAGCCCAAAATCATAAATATTATGAATCCAATCATTTTTTAATTTAGCATTTACTCTAGCCCAAAAATCACCTAAGTCAATGTGACTTAGGTATATGTTTGTAATCTCACTTGTGTTCGATTCCAAACTGAGGGGGACACTAGGTTCCTTGGATTTATACTTCATATCTTTTCCAGACATGGATTATGGATAAATTTATAAGGGAAAACCAATTGTAGATTTGGTGGGTTTTGAAGGTACAAAACACAGGAGAAAAATTTGACAGAGATTATGGTTGCTATTAGAGTAAAAATCTTTGACAGAGATGGTAGTTGAAAAACACACTTATGTTTTTCAATGAAAACTTCGGTGGAGATTGGGGTTGTTATGTGCACTAGTAGAGTTCATAGAATTATAAGGTTGTAATTGCAGGTAGAAATCCCATGGGTTTTAGAGTTCTATTTTACAAGTGAAAATTCCATGAGTGTAGGGAATCCTCAAGGAATATTCAACTGGTTATATGAATTTGGGAACAACCCTAGGTTTTCAAATGGCAAGGAAGATGGAGGGAAAAAACTTGATAGCAATTGATAACACAAACGAAGATGACCCCAATGACACCATAAAAATAATTTAAAAAACCCTAACAATGTTCAAGTAGAGAATATCCCTAAATTCACAACTGGATAGGAATAAAATGTGAAGAAAATAACCTATCTTAGTATTTTACTCTATTTTATATTTTTTTTAATTTGAAATAAAAAGAGATAAAACTAAAAATAAGGGTAGTGGTTATGAGAACTTGTTTGTTCATGTGCTTGTTGAAGTCCAAACATTGTGAAGAACTCTTTTTTGGCTTGGGAGGATGACCTGCAAATAAGAAAGCACTAAGAAAACTTGTTTGTTAGACAAGTAGTTGGGTGGATTGCCTAGCGTGAGCTAGATCTTAAAAGCGTGAGCTTCCTAGGAGGTTGTCAATCCACCTGCTTTAAACACTTAAGTTGGAAAATAAATAATATTAAACTTACATTGAATAATATCAAAAATTGAAACTAAATACAATAAAGATAAATGCTTTGCTAAAAAGATGACTAAAATAAAGCAATAGTTTGATTAATACTAATGCTGAAAATTGGCCAAATTAAAGGTTGAGGTTTTGGTATAGCAATGTGATAAGTGATTGAGAAAAGGTGGTTTGGTTGGTTGATTGGTAAATGGTTGAGATGGTAAAAGGTAAAGGGTTGAATGGTTGAGAAGGTGAGAAGGTAAATAGTTAAGGTGGTAAGAAAATAAGGGGATAAAAAAGGTAAAGATGGCAAAGGTGTAAGTGGTCAAAAGGGTGAAGATGGCAAAGGGGTGAAAGAGTAAATGATGTAAGGATGGGAAAGGGGCAAAAGGAGTAAGTGGGGATAAAGAAACTAAAAGGCCAAGGGGATAATAAATTAAAATGAAATAAATTAACAAGGTTACTTTTGAGATGGTTGATGATGATGGTGTTGTTGTTGATGTTGTTGATAATGGAATCTTGCAACAATTCCGATAGAGCTTCGATGCTTTGAACTCTTTTTATCTAAGGTGTGTATGACCTCCTTCATAAGTGGATGACTTGTTAGATGAATGCTTCAACCCCAAAAACCAACCTAACCCATGGGTGAAGGGGGAGGGTCATATTTATAGCATTTGATGTTAGGAAACATGCCAAAAGAAGGGAATAGTGAAATATGGCACCATTTTCCAAGTGGTCTCATAAATGAGTAATGGGATAAGGGTGGTGGGCTTTCCACTTGGTTAATAGGTCTCTCATTTGGGTTGGTATGTCTCCTACCTTGCATATATGGTCAAAACTAGTGGAGATAATGCCCATGGCCCCAAATGAGCCCAAGAAACTTTCCACCTTGATTTCTTATCTTACCCTAAGCACTTAAGAAGGTACCCAACAAAATGTGGCACCATTTTCCATGTGGGTAGGTAAGTGAGTCATGAGATAAGGGTGGTGAAATCCCACTAAGCTAATGGATCACCCACTTGGTTGGTTTGTCTCACACCTTGCTAAAGATTCCAAAATGGGTGGAGATAATGTTTATTTGTCCTTTTCAAATCACTTAACAAGTGGAAACACCACTTTGAAGGCCATTTTCATACATGGGGACAAAAATAAATGTTGGATGATGGCCCCATGAGGAGAAATCCATCACACTTTGAAGGGGGACCCTTGTGATGCTTAATGATGTCATTAGGCACCTTAGATGAGGGTCCCAAGTGGGGTATGATGTCCCACTTCAAGCCATTTCACTTTCAAGCCATGTCACTTTCCATATCACCATTGAGTCACCTTGCCATGTCACATGCCATGTCATCATGAATAGTGATAGTGGGTCCCATAGTGAATAGTGATTCAAATAGTACTTTTGAAAAGTGATTCATAATAGTGACTTGGTTAGGTTAAGAGGGGTTGGGTTAAGGGTTAAGAAGGGTCAAGTGCGCCTAAGGCATTTAGACATCTAGAACTACAAGTGTGTAGTTTTCTAGTGTCTACACTTAGCTTGGTAGAGGAAAATAATAGCTTGAAATCACAAAGGGATTAAGGAATACCATGTAGGTGGGAAAAAATGGATTCATGGCTTGAGTGCATGGGATGAAAGCATGGTTTAGTGGTTCAAGGTCACTAATAGGGTCATAGTTCGAGGCACAGAGCTCTAAAACCAAATTAGTGTATAAATAATGGATTATGATAACCTTAATTAGCTTTATATACAACCTCTACAATAAATACCCCTAGGTCAATGATTGGTGAGAGATTCAAAGTCTGTGAGCAATTTTGCAACTTTATAATTTAACCTTTGCATTCTGTAGGATGACTTAACTCTTTGAAAATGGGAAGGTTGAACTCGAGGCATGATTCACAATTTTGTAAGTTGAAATTTACAATTGGAGTTTTGGATTCCATAGGAAGGGTAGTCAGCAGGAAGTAAAACTTGAGTTGCAATTTGCAACTTTGAAAAATGCAAATTGCAACCAGAGTTCCAGTATTTTATTGGAGTGTAGTGTGGGAAGCAAAGGTTGGAAAGCAATTTTTAAGTTTACATGTTGAAAATTGCATTTCAATATCTGATTTTTGCAGGGTATGTGATTTATAGGAAGCAAAACTTCATTTGTAATTTGTAACTTTGAAAGTTGAAAATTGCGAGCGGGGTTTTAATTTTCATGAGGGCATGAGTTGTGCAAGAAATAGAGGTTGGGAAGCAATTTACAAGTTTGCAAGTTACAAATTATATTCCAATCTATCATTTTTGTCAGCTTAGTGTATAGCAAGAAATGGAGGTTGGGATGCAATTTGTAATTTTATAAGGTACAAATTGCACCCAAATCTTTGATTTTTATGGGCTTAGGGAAATGAGTGTTCTGGTTCATTTTAAGGCATTTTTCCAAAAAAATAATGGGTCTCCCTTAGGGTACTTAACATTTTGATATTTTTGGGACAAAAATATCAATAATGCCAAAAGAATGGTTTTCAATATTAAAAAGGGCCCAAATGACACGATGTGAGGGGTCACATATAGAATCTGAAAAATGTAACCCCCATTTTGGAGAAATAATGTCATAAGGCCACCACGATCTGGCTCATGATTACTTATCATCACTAAGTTATTAGGACATATAACTTTGTTGACAATGCAAAGAAGGAAACCTACCACCTTAATTTCCTATAGGTAGAGAAAGTCCATATCTACAAACTTTTTCTTGAAATCTCTCACCACGTACTTATAAGCTGAGCCTGTAAGACCCCAAACATTAAATGAATAACAATTCATAGATTACGAGTGTTGATAGAAATATCTTCTGAATTGAGTCCTTCAAGGACTTCATATATGTTCTTTAGGAATTTATCATTGTTGGAGAGCAAGAATACCTGACACTGAGTAACCCGATTGGTTGTTGGCTTGACCACATAATCCATCTTTTATGTAGATTCTTGAATAGAAGGGCTATGAGAATGAACCAGGTATTCTTGAGAGGGACTATGTGAGCACTTGTTTATGCCTAGATGGAATACCAAATGTGGTTGTAGAGCAAAGTTGTCTCAAGAAGAGGAAACTTGAGAACTGGTCAAGGCATTAGCAGCCATAGGTGTGTTGTAAAAATGGGATTTTGACAATTCCACATCAGAATGAGTGTGTTCCTTAGCATGTTAAGTGCTAGCAGGCAACTCTCTAGCATGTTGAGTTGGAGGCAAAGGCGTTAGAGGTGCAAAACTAGAAGATAGTTTGTTAATACTTATTGGAGTCAGATGAGTAGGGCCCTTATTACGGTTATTTTTTCTTCCCCCAATAATTTGCCACCCATCTTCTTAAGGACTCTTGGGGTTAGCAGAAGTGGGTTGGGGAGTTGCCATATTGTGAGGTAAATACAATGGACAATCTTTGATCTTGTGATTTGTGGCTTGATAATGGAAACATGTGTTGGGCAAGTTGATATAAATGACCCGTTATGAATGTCAAGACTCACCAACTTGAATCTCCACAAACTCTTTGAGATCCCTCGAGAGATCTACTTCAATATAAACTCATTTTTTGGAGAGGGCAAAATAGAATCTCGTAACTTCATGACAGACAACATGGCCAATGGATGTCATAATTTGGTTAATAAAATGCCAACAAGGAAGAGGCAACTTGAGAAATTTCACCCAAATAAGGAATTTCAAAGCAAGATGCTCTAAGACAACAAGGTCACTAGTCCAGGTACAAAGTACCAACAAGGAGGTACAAATGTACCAGGTGGCAAAATTGTTTAGTATCACACCCACATGGATAGGGTCAGAAAAACGTAGCAAAAAAAATCCTTTTGTCATGTTTTTGACACTTTCTAGCTTCATTTCATGAGGGGTTCAAGGAGATCGAACATGTGTCTTAAACATGCTTTCAAAGGGGACACGACCCAGAAAATATCATATTAAGCAAAATTATTCCAACCATTGATAGGCAAAATTAAACTCAGGAATAGGCAAAACAATACCAGGTTGAGAAACATTACCTCGTGGTACACTTTGGAGAATTTTTTCCTCAATTGCTTGAGAGGCGGTGCCATAGTGCTAAGCTCCTCTTCATCCATCTTGGCTTCAACACCCAGATAGGAAGGTAAGGTGGTCATTATATACACTAAGCTCTGAGGCTCTTAAATTATAATAAATATTATTATCTAGTAGGAGCCAACAAAGACCACGGTATGGTTCAAAGACTGGTAAGAAATGAAAACAATGATGTGCATAACCAAAACCTTATTCAAACATTTTTCTTGTAATAATCGATACCTAAAGATCATTAATTTTAATGTATGATTGTTTTATAGGTAAAAATGTGCTTGGCCAACAAACATATATGATACACACATTTACAGAGAAGGAATCTTACCTAAAACAATATATTTTTCTACAACCACAAATGTTGTTTAGATGATATCGATTTACTTGTGTTGGTTTCAAGCTCATGTATACCCACATGGCAATGGCCTCAAGTTGTGTAGAAGATTTACTTATATAATTTGTATCAAGAATGGAATTACGGAAGCAATTTTTTATTATTATTAAAAAAATAATTAAAACCATTTTTTTATTTTAACATTTATAATTTTTTATGTTTCAATTTAATTGAAACTATTTATTCGTAATAGTAAAATGGCTTTACAAAACAAAATTAAATCTCGATTGTAAAATCGTTGTTGATTTATGTTTACATAGAAACTAGAGGTGATGTATGTGTATACTAGGGACTATTCCCTAACATCATGGGTCATGGGTCATGGGTCATGGATCATGGGTCATGGGAGAAGAAAACATTATGACCCACACATGTATGGCCAATCTAGAAACATGTCTTTCACTTTGCATGGGGGTGCAATGTTGTGAGCTGTCGACATCTCACGTTCAAATCCCACAGTTACAAGATATTTGTTTTTAGGATCCTCCACCTCCACCTCCACCTTTGCGTGTTTGGGGGATCACCCACCTTCCCATAATGGGGCCTATGAAAAATTAATATATAAATATTTTTAAAAATGGTGAATTGAAAACTAATAAAAATGTAACACTAATTTATATTATTATAAGCGTAAGATTATGTGAACTTAATATGTTGCGGGTGGTGGGGGCGATATATTTAAAATATCATTTATAATTATTAAGTTTTCTTAAAATAAGATTAATGGATTCATTTTGTTCAATCAATCAAAAAGTTTATAATATATATTATAATGATAATTATAAAATTTTGTTTAAAATTTGACATAAAAATATTAGGATATTTTTTATATTATTTAAGTTTATTCTTTTAATTTTAATGCAATATTAATATGTGTTTCTTATAATTGAATAAAAAAATATTAGGTCATTAATGTCAAGTGCATTTTCTATCTTTAAAAAGTTCATATGGCAGTAAATTAATATACAAATATTTAATTATATGTGGTCATTAAATACCCACAGATACTGATCGCAAATAGTGGCACTAGCTGCAGTTGGTAGCTATGCATGCAAATGGTGAGAAAGGAGTATAACTCCCAACTCCAAAGATACACCATATAAATAAGATGATATTGACAAAATTAAAGTGGTTTTCGCTTTATCTACATTGATTTAGATAATAATGTATCATCCACTTTGGTGGATTGCATAAATTACATGCATCACTGAAATTATTAAATAGGTATTCATCCCTTATGCTTTTATTTAACGTTGTCCACCTAAACAAACTTTAGTCAAAAGCAACGAAATCACTACAATAAAGGCACAAATTTTCAATAATTTCACAATTTGGATTGTTAAAATACTTCATCTAGACAATAAATCATATATATGATGATTATGTGACAATATCATGTGGTGCAATACATTGGCAAGGTCACAATTTTAAATGCTTCCATTCCCTAATCCATATAGGTAAGTGAAGGAGGCAACTAGTGATAGCAGTGTAGAACAATCCTTTTACAATTTCCTAGATTGGTGATTGAAATATGGTGCTATGAATGCTCATTTGAGACAAATAAGGGTCTGAATGATCTATTTCGCTCTTACCTAGACAACCCTATCATATTTCATGGTATATTAACCTTTGTATATAATACTCACTGGAATTCTCTGTGTAAAATGTAAGCTTCCACAGATGTTGACATGGCAATTAAAATGAAATGCATAGATTATTTCACATGGTTGATGATTTTTATTCTTTATGTTAAGATAATTGTCTATGTTGATTTTGCGAGCCCTTATTTTTTTGAAATTTTTAAAGGCTCTTTTATTATATTGCTAATGTACAATTATAGATAGATTAAATATTATGATACCCATCATGTTATTAATAATGACTATTTTATCCAAATTGATGTTCATATGAAGCATCGTTCAAGCATTAGAGTCATAATTGATATTTTTTATTAAAAAATACATTTAAAATAATATTTTTTAATTATATGTAATATATTTTTAAAACTCGCTACATTCAAATCATTTAAGTGTACTTTCCATATATTTATAAGACTTCTCTAAAAAAAATTATTAATCAAGTTTGGATTACAACAATAATTAAGTATTTTCAAATTCAAATTATTAAAGCATTCACTATTACATTAAGCTTAAATTGTAATTTTACATGCAAACTCAATCACAAATATTTTTTTATACAAAGCTAGGAATTATTTTTTGTGTAATATCTGAAATATTATTTTAGTTGAAGGTTTTCCAATAAAATTTGTACTTAAAAATTTATCCAAGATTTAACTCATATTAAGAAGCATGTGATCTCATAAAAACATTATTAAATCTTCAATCAAATCAATTATATTGTTTAAAGTTTTCTAGATTTCAAAATATTATTATTATTATTATTGGAACTCATTTATATATGTAGAATAAGAAAGATTATTTTTACAAAATTCACATTCACATGTATATTGGAGTTTTCTTTTAAAAATTTAGGGTACAAAATCTTATATCTATACTATCTATGTTTTATTTTGATATGTAATCACACAAAAACATATCTACTAGTTTTCTTTAAAAAATTTAGGGTACAAAATTTTATATCTAAATTATCTATGTTTTATTTTGATATGTAATCACACATAAACACATCAAAGTAGTGTATTATGTAGAAACTTAAAAAAAATTATTTTTAGGTATTTATTAATCATTAAATTACAAAAAAAAATTAATAAAAAAAACCATTAAACTACATAATTTTAAGGTATATGTGTATTTATTACATATTAGTCCAAATTAGTCATTATTGGTGCATTATTGATTTATTTTTTTGGTCCTCCTCTTTCATCTTGATTTTTAGGTTTTATGGTGGTCCCGCAAGAAATATATTCAATATAATTTTAGGGCCTATAAATATACTCATATATTTTTGGGGTGGTGTGTGGTCCTCACCTATTAGCATGCATGTGTTTTGTGGTCATATTGTGTTCACGTTTTTGACCATTTGATATCAACTTGTGCACTAATAGGATCCTAATTTTAATTTAAGCCATCTATAAGTACACATGCATCTTAGTGCATTTTGACATCAATAAATTATCTGAAAAAAAATCTAGCATTTATTATTTATAGAAACCTATTGAACCTTTATATGCATTCTAAAGAAATAAAGCTAGTATTTACAATGTACCCAATGTAATACTAATATTCACAATTGAAACTTATTATATTGCACTAGTTTTTTGGGATGATGAATTACTATAATTATTAGATTTTTGTATTCAATATTGTATAACATTGAGGGGCCTAATAAATATTAAGAAAGTTTAGTTATTCCCTTATATAACACATCTTAAAATACATTGTTTTCTTTATCATTTTCAAGTCTATCTATTTAATTAGAGAAATGAGAAGAAGTGTATTTTGTTAATGATTAGAATAAAGTTTTAAAAAACTAAGCAAAGTTTTTAGAGCCCTGAATATGAAGAACATAGTTGTTAAAAATATTTTCACCCTCCTAAAACTTCTTCAAGTATACACACTATGGTTCTAACACCTAAAAACAAAACTTAATCATTTAGACAAGGTCCTCTATTCGTCATTAATTTTTATGGTTCTCTATGTCTTACCACAAAATCTTGATTTATACTATCAAACTTCAACAATTATCTCATATCTCCCAATATTTAGTCCTTGCCCTGCAGGGAACTATAGGAATTGATTGAAACAATAGTTCTTACCCACTAGACCAATAAAATACAAGAATTGTATGCTTTCTAAAGTTTAACACCAAATATTAAAGAATATTCCATACATATTCTTATAGAATATTCTATTTACATTTATGAAATTATATAACTAAAACAGAAGTGTACATATATCCCAATAACATCCCTTAATGCAATATAGTTTCAAAATGCATCTCTGACAATTTAACAAATGTGTAGTAATCATTATCTCTTCCAAAATGATAGCCCAGAAATTATGTGCATGTAAAAATATTTACACTGTTTGCAAAGTTAAGCTTATGACTAGCAATAATGACTGGAAAATTTTATGGAAGGCGCATACCATTGACATTTCTCCCTGTAATGTACGAGACCTCTTTGGACCAAGTAGTGGGTGTGGATGTATTTCACAAAGATCTTTATTTAGTTTATTCACATGATTTGCTTTGCTAAAAAAAAAAAACATAACAATATCTCTCTCACAGAGACATCAAGAAAGAAATCAAATCAGCTTATAATGGCACAAGCAATGGCTTCGATAGTAGTCCTCCAGGCAACAACTTTTTTGGAAGGCAGTCACATAAACATCGCTCGCTTATCCAAGCCCTCCACAATCAAGCCAAGTTCCTTCATAGTCCACGTTGACCACCACAACCCTTATTCAAGTATTATTCGGTTCACTTTTTTATTTCGATTCACTCTTTTATATCTCAATTTAGTGTTAGTTTATTCCATTTATTTTATTTTATTCAAGTTTTTGTTACAGTAGGAACTCTGAATTCGAATGAGGCGAGGACCTGAGTTTGTTGTTGAGGGAACAATTCTTAATTCTCTTATATCATGGAGGGGTTTTGCTTTAAAATAAGATGTTTCACTTACAAGACTACACCTGAGAAGGACAACCAATTAGTTATGCCAACAGATATGTGGTGGGCCACTATGTTTGAAGAACCCAAGCCCACTTAAGCCACAAATTTAATCCTTTGTTTTGTATATTGGTGTATATACAATTGTCTATCAAGCTTGATATGCAAATATCGCTTTTTGTAACACTGATAGGTCATAAATCACATTTTTTCCTTTCCTTATTATTATGTCTATTGGCATTTTGGTCTGCTATTATTTCGAAACATTTTGTAGTTAATGGAAATGATATTTTGCATTTAATGGAAATGATATTTTGCATATCATATCCCTGTAAAAGTAAATTATTTACCACTTTAGATATTGAAGACCTCAAAAAATAGGAAAGTGGTAATATGATGACAAAATCATGTTGATAAATATGTGTATGTGTTTGTTCATCACTACTAATCGTTCAAATTTGTTGCTTAGAGATGCAGCCTCTGTTATTCAGTTTTACCATAGCTCCTCTACTTAAATGAAATATCATTATTCAAATATCGTTACATATACCAAGGTTCCAAACTTCAGAAACAAAGAAGGTAAAATGGAAGCAAACAAAATCAATCATTTTTTTTTTTTTTTTTACATTTTACAAACTATACATGAAATTAAGATTCTTCTTTTTTTTATTGATACTCTTTCCTTAATAACCTTTAACTAAGGACTCCCATATGAAAATATAATTTTTTTATATAATAAAATAAAGTATTTATTTTCTTACAAAGTAAACACAATATTCAAAATGTCGTATTTGATTTTGGTCACTTTTGTTATACATACAACTTTATCATTCTTATGATCCAAATAATAAGTTCCATTTGACTTCTTATCATCAAGACCAAGCCTTGTGAGAGACTTTTTTCACTCATTGATATGCCCTTTTTTTTCAATAGATGCTTTATTCAAATAATCCAACTAAATGAAGCTTGTGATATGTGACGTCAAATTGGGAATTTACATGTTCCCGCAGAATAAGACAAGTGGATCAATTATATAGCTGTTACCATTTACATGGGTAATAAATGCCAAAAAAAACAACAACATTATGACATGGATGGAAATCAGAAACAAACTGGCCCTACCCTGGCTGTATGCTTAGACTTAAATATATTTCTTTTAGTTTTGAAAAGGCTTTCCAATCTCATCACAAAACCCATCACAAGACCAACGGGCATCCATGTGATTGCAATAGTCTTCTCAAGGTGGGAGGGTGTATATATATATATATATTATATATATATATATATATATATCTCAAAATTTAAAGCCTATTATTAGATTAAAATAAATAAAAATATATTTATTAAAATAAGTTAACAATAGATTGAATTGATTAAGATGGAGGTACAGATGTAACACTAACATACTGTATACATTAATTTTATACATTTATTTTTAATGTGTATTGGTTTGTATAGAAAACTTATGAGTGGCTTTATTTTTTGTTCTGTTGTGTGTGTATATCAATTTTTTTCAGCATGGATAATCAGAAAAGACAATTATATCAACATGCTCAGAGTATTTTACAATATTAAACTAGTATTTTCGAATTCAAATAATGTAAGAAAACTTATATTGCAAGATACTTGTTTAAATTTTACTATTTACAATTATTTTACAATATTAAATTTGTATCTTCAAATCTAAATTATCAAAATAAATTTATATTACAAAATACATAGTTTATATCATAAAATACACATGCAAATTATATTTATATTATAAAATACACGTACAAATTAAGTTTATATTATAAAATACATCTACAAATTTAAACAAAAGCAATTTACAATATAAAGATAGGGACTAGCAGCTATGTGACCTTTGTGTCAAAATATATATTTAAACTATCCTTCTATATTTATTAGTACTTATAAAATACTATAGTTCTCACAATCTCAATTAAACGTCTCTTTTTCTACCAATCGACATTTATTTTCTTCACTATATAATTATTACTTTACTATTTTTAAATAAAAAAATTAATACATATATAATGAAATATGTATAATTACATGAGAAATAAAACAATGTTTCATTATTGTTTTTATCTGCAAACTTAATTGGTTTGATTTTTCGTGAGTGGTGGTGCTTTTCTTTTTTTCCATCTCTAACCTAACATAAGTCAATAATTCTTGCATTGAGTCGAGTTGTTAGTAATATTATGTTTGCACTCCTAGTTAGTTGCTTTGTGACCTGATTATCAACATGAATGTGGAAATGAAGCATGGTATGGACTCCTTGCGAAAGAAAGTTGAGAGAGAGAGAGATTGTAGCCTCTCTCTTGCAGTGTATCGTTGTTGAGGATAACAAGACAGGGGCCATGGGATTTTGTACTGTTTGTTCCATAGGCCACTGCCTTTCATGCCATTGCTATACATCCATTTAACGGCAACAACTTCTTGCTTTATCTTAATGCCACATGTCATTGCAATTATAATATTTTAGTAATTTAAATTAGTTTAATAACATAAATTATTATTGTATTTATTGTCGGAATAAATATGTTAATGTCTTAAAATAATTATTTAGTGTTAGTTAATCTTTTTCGTAATAATTATAAATTTAAAGATAATAAACGTTACGTGTAAATATTTTGTTTTTAAATTTATAGTAAATTTTCAAACAAGGGTTTTTTGAAGTCATATTTTTCGTATATTTTGATTATTAATGTATTTCACTTAGATGATAACAATTAAAGGATGGATGAAATTAGTTACATACAAAATCATGACTATCAAAACTCTTATAATATTCATGTTTAAATATGTTAATAATATTGATTTCAAACCTCCCCTCCTACACCCTAACACTAACACAAGGATACAATAGCTTTCTCCATCTCGTATTTTGAATCCTTCTCTTGGATGTCAAGCTCTTGTCACAGGGTATCAAATACATATGGCCATATTTTGTTCTTCCTCTTTCAAGCATCATACTATTTCAGATAATTTTCCCTTCCATCATTTTAGACAATTTAAGAGAAGAAATGTAAAACGTAATCTTGAATACATAAAAATATAAGATAAAATAGAGATAATATCCATATTTTATATCTTATTACTATAGGATCCTTATTGATGCATTTGAGGTGCTATATAATACGAAGAGATCATTTGGATATAGTGTTCAAGCTCCATGTTTAAGAAATTAGACATATGCAATGTACATTGTTAAATTATTTAGAATTTGTTGCAATGAATTTATTTTCAAGTTTTTCCTTTGATGATAGGGTTGTTATTCTTTTTTGGTTTCTTATCAAATCTTGGTTTTTTATTTCTTCCACAAGGAGCTTCATGTGGGCATAAGAAAAAGGCGAACAAAAGGTGATGTTGTGTAAAGGGTTTTTTTTTTGAAAAATTGCCTATTATTTCTAAAGATGAAATATAATTGTAATTTACTCTAGTTCAAGGTTTTACTTTCTTCTTCAAAGATATGTGATTTGTTTCTTGGAGATATGTAGTTCTTATCAGTGAACTAAAATCACACATACAAAATTTTACATGAATTGATTTTCATGCATGTTAATGTATCTTATGAACCTCCCTTAATAATTTTGTAACAATGCTTTTGTAATCACAAGTCCTTGGAATTGTGCACATAATTTCACCTAGAAGATGAGAAAATTAATATTGAGCTACTACTCTCTTTTTTGGTTTCTAATTAAGGGTTGTGGGGTCCCTCATCCCTTATTTAAAAAATCATATTAATGAAAAAAACCAAACTTTTTGAAAAAAAAACCTCAAAGAAACTTTCAAAAAAAATAGTGAATCAAGCATGCACCAAATACCTAAAGAAACTAATGAAACCCAAAGCCTAATAATACTAACAACAAACTTCTTAAAAATCACCAACTCCATCAAAGTATGGAGTTTCAACCACGAGTGAAAATCAACCTCCTTCCTCTATGGGAAATAAACACCTTTATGGTCCATTGAGTGCCCTCATCAATGAAGTTCATTGTGTTGAATCTTGACATAATCTTTCTTCCACTCCATTTTTTTTCATAGTTTATTTTGGTCAATAAAAATTATATTTGTGTGATGGTGAGGGTCTCCCTGGATGCAAGCTCTTTTTCACCCTCCTGAGAAGAGGAAACATCCTTTAATTCTTGTAGGAAGTGCACATTCTATTTCTCCAAGGATTACATAAACATTGTCTCTCCTTTGCTAAATAAAAACTACTCCCTGAGAAATCCAAAATTCTATAATCCATCATTGCACCTACTACTACTCAAAAAAACATTATTTTAGTGTATCTCAACTTTACCCTATTGGGAAGCTAAGCTATTTTTATCTATTTCCTATCCTACCTGTGGACAGCCCTCTCTTGGTGGGACCTCAATCCTTAAAAAGTCTTCACACTATATTCCATCCCCCTCTCTACTCAAGGATAAAGTACCTTGTCCAAATATCGTTGCCTAAATCATGTTTTCCTTTGATGAACCTGCACTTCCCCCATTCAAAAATCCTTCACCAAGTTTTTGTTTCCCAATCTCCTAGTCACCCACTTCTAGGGAGTGGCATTCCAAAACACAACATCCTTGATTTGCTTTAGCATTGTCTGAATTAAGGTGGTCAACTTTTTTAATTTATTTCTATATATGATGAGAAATAAAACGTAAACAATGTTTTACAGTACATTATACTACTTTATGCCCCCACAACATCTGAAAGGCAACCACTCATAGTTGATGACTTATTCTATGAACCCTTCGAGTATAAGATCATAATCTAGAATGATGCAAAGGCTTTGAGATATCTACTATAACACAAACTCTAGTGAATTTGTTTGGATGAGATTTTGTGTCATTGTCAATTTTAACAAATTCTCCTATTTTTCCAACAAGTTTTTGTATCAGTCCTAGATTTTTCATAACCAAAAGAATATTATATAAATGCACCCATTTATTAGAACCTTTGAGATGATTGCAAGTGTTGGGTCAAAGAAAGGGACCAAAAGATCCAAAAAATTCATCCCCTCCTTATGAACTGAAGGTCATGGCTCCATAATAAATATCACTCTTCCACAGATGCAAAAAGAATTAAAAAAACCCAATCAATATTACAGAGACAGAGGGTTCTTATACTTTTGGCCAAATTACTTTTGACCATTAAATTAATTTAGATGTGGAGGGTTGCTTCCCCAACAACATACAAATCAATATTTTGACTTCCATCTCCATTTCAACACTTGAAGTAGCTCATCTTTGAATACAAGTTTTGGGACCTCTTTGGAGAAGGTCACTGGAACATCTCCAAGAGCTTCCTATGGCATTTAAGCATGTACCCTATTGTACCCAAAAGTCGAATTCATGAAATTTTTAAAATTTTGGTTCCACATGGAGAAATAAAAAATTTAACACTAGATCAATTTGGATTCATGGGTGTACCAGGGCTTCTACATGCTTCACTTGAGGAATTTTCATTTTAAAGCAGATAAATATATCAAGTATCATTCGCACCTCAAGTGCACAACATGTGCAAATCTTATGTTTTGTCATATTTTACACATATTTTAATTGTAATTTAATGCATTGGAAATATATTATCCCAAGGATAATTTTTTCTTCAAATATCAAAGTCCCAAACTTCTTATATTTTTCATACTAGATATTCAAAACTTTGGAGCCTAACAGGTAAAATGGGCATGTTAAGTACAAATCCTTCATTTTATCATATTTTTCACATCCGAAATATATTTTGGTTCTCATTTGATGCATTAGAAAGAAATTGTCTCAAGAGTAATCTTTTATTTAGATATCAAAGTCCTAAACTTTATATATATTTCATACTGTTGATTAGGAACTTTGGAGCCCAATAGCTTCATTGGGCGCATCAAGTGCAAATCCTTTGTTTTATCATATCTTTCACATCCAAAATCCATTTTTTTCCAATTTCATGAGTTGTAAATATAGCGTCTCAATAAAAATATTTGATTTTGATATCAAGGTCCCAAACTTCGTAGATTTTCATACTAGAAATCCAAAACTTTGGAGCCCAATAAGTACACTAGGCGTACTAGGTGAAAATCCTTTATTTTTCATATATTTCACATCCAAACTCTATTTTAGTTATCAATTGGTGAATTGGAAATATATTGTCTCAAGGATCATATTTGCTTTAGATATCAAAGTCCAAAACTTCATAGATTTTTCATGCGTTGGAAAGACATTGTCTCAAGGATCATCATTGCTTTAGCTATCAAAGTCCCAAACTTCATAGATTTTTCATAACAAAGATATATAAATTTTAAGCCAAGTAAATACATTGGTGCGCCAAATGAAAATCCTCTATTTTGTCATATCTTTCACATCTAGACTCTATTTTGGTTCTCATTTGATGCATTGTAAAGATATTGTCTCAAGGATCATTTTTGCTTCAGATATCAAAGTCTCAAACTTCATATATTTTTCATACTAAAGATTTATAACTTTAGATGTGAGCTAACGCATCCTCATGGGCACGTAGGATGCATAGGATGTGAAGGTGCAATAGGTACATTGAGCATGCTAGAATGTAAAGGAAAAAATTAGATTCTTATTTTGGCCATAACTTTCGCATTTGGACTTTGTTTTGGCTCTTGTTTGAAGCATTAGAAAGGCATTAAAATGAGTTATCCAATGATGCAAAACATTTTATCCTAATATGATTTTTTTATAGAAAATAAAGAGGGATAAATGTTGTTTTTATAGTACCTCATAGACACGCTAAGTATGAATTCTCCATTTGGCCATACCTTTCATATCCAGACTCTATTTTGGCTCATGTTTGAAGTGTTAGAAAGGTATTGAAACAATCAATCCAATTATGTGAAATATTTTATCCTTTGATACTTTTTGATGGATTCACTTATTAGTTTTTTGACAAATATCCCTTTACATGACTCAATTTCATATGTAAGGATGTGGCACATACTATTTCTAGACTCCATCACCCAATGGATAAGGCTTGGTGGGCCTGCTTGGTGCTTTTTTTAAGTCATTTTATTAAAAATTAAAATATAAATATAAAATGGAATAGGACAAAAATGACAATACGAAAGGTAAAAAATGAGAATATGAAAATTCATTTTATCCTCTTATGTGTTATAAATAGGAGAGATGATAATTGTAAAGGGGTTCTTCTTTCTTTCAAGTGCTTGGGAAAGAGTTGACTACAACTTTGTGTGTGGGTTATGTTATTTTCAAGTTTTAAGTAATGGAATGTAAGCAAATGGAGGATATCAATTGTTAGTTTTGTAGGTTTTGATACTCCTTATTTGTGAATTCTATAATTCTATTCATAGATAGAGAAGCCATTAAAATTCTAAACTTTTCTTGGTTGTGTGCAACTCATATTGTTCCCAGACTTTGCATTGTAAACCTCATGTATAGGCTTTGAACCAAGTATACCTAATTTGAGTTTTGAAGAAACTTTGTGCTTATAATAAGCCTTTTGTATCCATTATATTTATTGTTCATATTTTTGTTTTCATGTAAGAGGAAAAATTTCCAGCCACTTCATTTAAATCTAAGTTTTTCCAACAATTCTTCAAGTTTATTCCATTGTGAGTTTCTTATGTTCGCCTCCATCCTCCATTCTTCTCTCATTTTCAACTTCCATTATTTTCCAAATTTTGTTCCTTTTGTACTTTCTAATTAAATGTACTCAAAACCTCCAAAAACCCATAATCATACAAGGGAGTTACCCCTCTCAAACATAGAGAAAAATCACCATCTCAACAATGATTTTTCTAATTATTGTAAAATTTATGTCGTTTCTTGTCGGATGAGTCATAAAACTAAGAAATACAAAAATGACGTAAATTTATTCCAACATGCCCTAACTTCGTATTCGAAAGAAGCCTTCGATGTTGAGTTTTCCCCAGTTGGATCTTGATTGGCTAGGTGAGTCAAGATATCACCCAAAGTAAGGGTATGTGTGATTTTATCCTCCCTAAACCCAAGAAAAGAGCTTGGTTGATCCTTATCAATTGAAGGATTGACATAACCACTTCCTTTCAGACCCTCGAAACCACCTGTTAGGATCTTACAGATACAATTGATTACTTTTCTGTAAGCAACTAAACACAAAATTAAACCAGAATAATAAGTAACTAAAACTCATAATCAGCAAAGAATAAGAGATACAAGAAACAATGAAAACTTGTATTAAACTCTTTTAAAAGGAAATACAATTGAAGAAATCTCTTTTTCTTCCACACCTCTCAAATGTACAGATCTCTTTCCCTCAAGAGTTCTCTCTCACAATTACAAACACAATTCAGCTACTTGAATTGATTCACCCTTTTTCTCATACACAAGCTATGAAGATCTATCCCTATTATATAGAATTAGGTATCATGAGCTATGCATTCTCCACCATTAGATACACCTCTTAATCAAAGGTTCAAATCAATCCTACCAAAAATAGAAACGCGGACTCAACACTAACAGTTAAACTTATCATGCAAACAATCTGTTCATCCATGAAAATAGACTTCTGGAATGCACAGGTGACCGACGTCGGTCCTTGTCTGCCTGCATAAGACCGACGTCGGCCGATCCATAACTGACGTCGATAGCCTCTGGTCTATCCTTGACCGATGTCAGTCGATCCAAACTGACATCAGTGTCTATGTTTTTTTGTGTGTGATTTTTTTTCTCCGTGAGCTCATTTGGGATCATCACCTCATCCAAATCAACATTGCCCTACTCAAAATTATTCAGCTTCTTGAGTTGATCACTGTACATCACCTTCTCATTGAAAACAACATCACGGCTTCTAATTATTTTGTTAGTTCCTAGATTCCACAATCAAAATCTGAAATCTCTAGAGCCATAACCAATAAAAGTGCACCGCATAGATTTAGCATCCAGCTTCTTTCTATTTTCTTTATCAACATGCACAAAAGCTTTAGAACTAAAAAATCTGAGAAATAAAAGATCTACCTTTTTACCTGTCCAAGCCTCTTTTGGAATTCCACTATCTAGAGCAGCAGAATGTCCTCTATTAATCAGGTAAACTGCAGTATCTACAACTTCTGCCCAAAACTGTAAGGGCAAACCAACATGCAACCTCATACTCTGTGCACGCTCCATTATTGTTTTGTTCATCCTTTTAGCAACTCCATTTTGCTGAGGTGTCCTTGGAACCGTCCTTTCCCTGCGTATTCCACTCATAAAACAGTAACTGTTAAACTTATAGCTGCAATACTCACCACCATTGTCAGATCTAAGGCACTTCAATCTCAAACATGTTTCATTCTCAACCAAAGCTTTCCATTTCTTAAATGTGTCAAAAACATCAAATTTCTTCTTTATGCAATAAACCCATACCTTTTTTGTAGCATCATCAATGAAAGAAACATAATATTGTGATCCTCCAATAGAGCTACCTGAGCTGGTCCCCACACATCTGTGTGAACAAGCTCCAACTTGTGCTTCTTCTTTGTTGACCCAGTTTTGAGAAATCTCACTCTCTTCTGTTTCCCAAAAATACAATGCTCACATAAATCTAGATCTATGCTTTTCAAATCTGAAAGCTTACCTTTTGACTTAAGAACATTCATTCCCTTCTCACTCATGTGGCCAAGCCTACAGTGCCACAACTTTGCATCTACATCTAAAGTAGATAATACAGAAAGAGAATAATCAGTAATACAATTACATAAATAGAGAGTACCTACTCTCTTACCTCTAGCTAATACAAGTGCACCCTTGGAAACTTTCCAAGATTCAGCTGTGAGAGTTACTGTGCAACCCTCATCCCCCAATTTTCCTGCAGAAATCAGATTCCTATTTAGGATGGGTACATGCATGACATCTTTCAACACCCATGTGTTGCCATTCTACAATTTCAGCTGCTCTTTTCCTTCGCCAACAATTTTACAAGGCTCATCATCCCCTAAATAGACTATTCCAAAATCTCCCTGGACATAATCATTGAAAAATTCTCTATTTGGGGTTGCATGAAAAGAGGCCCCAGAATCTAAAACCCAAGATTCTATTTTATTATCCAAAGAAAATATAAGAGCATCTTGTGCAACAATACCTGCAACTTTTGCTTCTTCTTGACCTTCATGCTGATTTTTTTCTTTAACCTTAAACCATCAATCCTTCTTTGCATGCCCTATCTTTCCACAATTCCAGCAGATTATTTTTCTTCCATTTCTAGATTTGGATCTACTTCTCATCTTTGACTTTGACCTTGATCTCCCTTGCTTGCCCTTCTCTCTTTGCCTTCCCCTGCTTTCAATACTTAAAGCATTACCTGATGTTTCTCTTGTGCTTTTCCTGCGAGTTTCTTCATTCAAGATTACACTAACAACATCATCAACTTTTAAGATATTTGTAGCAGATGCAGTATTACTAACTGTCATTACCAAGCTATGCCAACTTTCAGGTAAAGAGCATAAAATTAAGAGAGCCTTAATTTTATCATCAAAAACTATTTTAACTGAATTTAACTAATTTACTATTGCATGGAAATCATTAAGATGACTAGATACAGATCCACCTTCCTGCATTTGCAAATTAAATAATTGCTTCATAAGATATACCTTATTCAAAGCTGAAGGCTTTTCATATAAATTTGCCAAAGTATCCATTAACTCTACCGTTGTCTTTCCCTGTGACAAGTTAGAAATCACAGAAGATGCCAGACTCAACTTTATAGATCCCAGAGCCTTTCTATCAAGAACATTCCATTCTTCATCTTGCATATATGTGGGCTTGCTTTAAACCCCACCCAACGGTAAGTACAGATCTTTCTGATACAGATAATCTTTTATCTGCATCCTCCATAATTGATAATTCTTGTCATTAAACTTCTCCATTCTTAGCTTACTTTTTTCTGCCATTACTTTACTCCCACTCAATCAGAAACCCCTGTGAGTGACCTGTAATCAACACACACTAACCCGATCTGATACAACCTGTTAGTGAACCCAAGCTCTGATACCACTTGTTAGGATCTTATAGATACAATTGATTACTTTTGTGTAAGCAACTAAACACCGAATTAAACCAGAATAATAAGTAACTAGAAATCAGAATCAGCAAAGAATAAGAGATACAAGAAACAATGAAAACTTGTATTAAACTCTTCCAGAAAGAAATACAATTGAAGAAATCTCTCTTTCTTCTACACCTCTCAGAGCACAGATCTTTTTCCCTCAAGAGTTCTCTCTCACAATTACAAACACAATTCAGCTACTTGAATTGATTCACCCTTTTTCTCATACACAAGCTATGAAGATCTATCCCTATTATATAGAATTAGGGATCATAAGCTATGCATTCTCCACCGTTAGATACACCTCTTAATCAAAGGTTCAAATCAATCCTACCAAAAATAGAAACACGGACTCAACACTAACAGTTGAACTTATCATGCAAACAATTTGTTCATCCATGAAAATAGACTTCTGGAACGCACAGGTGACCGATGTCGGTCCTTGTCCACATGCATAAGACCGACGTTGGTCGATCCATAACCGACGTTGGCAGCCTCTGGGCGATCCCTGACCGATGACAGTGACTATGTAGTCCAACAACCTCTACATTTGCTCAGCTGGTGTAGCTTTTAGCTCCACACCTCAACACCACCTTCTTTCTAACTGTGTTCATCCAACAAAATTGACCGATTAAAATGTGCCCTAGTTTCATCACTTGTAAAAGGGTCATCTTTTGAGCTAGGGCAACCATTAGTAGACGAAGGGATAGGGGCAATGCAAAGAAAAGAAATTATATGCACCCAGTAGAAATCAGAGCAAGAGTGAAAAGAGTTAGCAACATTTCGACATAATGACAAAGAATAACAACCACCAATTATCATCATCTTCCCTCTATCGTTAATTGATTGTCTACTATCAAACATCCTATTACCATTTAATTTTAAGAATAAAATTATAAAAACTATTTTTTTAATTAATTTCTTTTTTAAATGATAATTTTTTCCTTATTAAATACTAAATTATTAATATTTGAGTGATTTTATATAATACTTTTACATATACAATCAAAAAAATATTTGAAAACTTTTTATTATCTATTTAAGTTTAGACCCATTGAAATATACAACTCAGCATATGTATTAATTTGTTGACAAAGAAAGTGAACAACGGACTTTAATTGTACGGTGGGCCCATAATTATCACAAGTTATTTGACCCGAACTTTAACGAGTATATTCCACCATTGTGATAAGGACCCTCAATCAAATCATACGACCATACTCATCAATAATAGAAATTTCCCTAACATCACGGGTTGTGTGTCACAAATAAAATAAAATAAAATAAAATAGAAAGGAAATAATTCTCCTCTGCATGGCCAACACAGACACCTGTTTCTCAATCCCCACCTACGCATGACACAGCTTATGTAAAAGTAATATATAAAAAAAAATATGGAATATGTATATAATTATGGGATTATGACATTAGAATTAGAAAATATATAATATTGTGAATTATTAATATTGGTGCTTGTATAAATTTTAAAGATTAAGACAAAACTTTTAGTAATATTTATTGAAGAATTAAGACTAATAATTATTATAGAATTATTGTATTATATTTAATAATATTCTGTAAGATCCAATCACAAAATATTATAATCAAAATAAAATATTACATAAATGTGTAATAATTGGTCATTCATTCATAATTTTAGGTTCAATTTATTTGGAAGTAAATCAAATCATATTTTATTTTTTCTTTCAATTGAACATGTCAAATGAAAATGGTGATATGGATATGCTACATAATTAAGAAGGTTGTATGTGACAACGAAGCACTTGCATGGTTCTATGTACCTATGAAATTAGGCTTTATAACTATTGTTCCTCCTCTATCATCTCTTTTGCAGAAGTAGTTGATTTTGAAATACGTCTGATCTATTTCATTTTATAATTATACAAGGACTTAATGTTTAAGAGAATGGAACCTTCCTTTATACACATGTACTGGGGATTTTCATTCTGATATAATAAAACCTCATCTATTTTATACCCAACTTCATTACTTTCGCATATATTATGAGACTTAGGATTACCAAATTGAACTTCATTTAAAAATTACAAACTTTTTCTAAAATTTTCTTTCTTAAACGATAACTCCTTGCTAAAAGAAAGCTCTCTTAATTAAAAGAGAGATTATTAATGTGGAAGGAAAATTCATTACATGAATAAAATATTGCATTAAAAGAAAATTTAAATTATTAAATAATACATAGATAAAAGCCACAAGCTAAAGAGAACCCAAAAGGCATGACATTAAAATAATCATTGTTGGTAGTTAGAGAGAGAGATCAACTCATGGACATTTAAACCAAAGATTGCTTCATGACATTTGTACTCATATCGATTCTTTTGAACATTATGGGGCTTAACATTATCATCAAATCAACTTTCTGTAGAAGGGAGCTTTTCACTAAAATATGCTCACCAAGGACTTACATTAGGCTTGGCCACTTTTTCACATGTTGTATGGCTTGATATTAAACAATACACTTCACATGAAATGTAACTATATGTGAGGTGTAACTCTTTACAAAAAAACTTGATCTCAGTCTCATTCTATTTACATGTGGCAATACTCTTCAGACCTACACCCTGCCTTATTCCGTTTACATATTCTATATAGCTCATTATTATTTAGTTCAACTTCAATGGGGTAGTTCTCCTAAAGCTCACTTAACAAACTCATTATTTTTGCATATTATTGAGGTCTATTTGAGATTTGGACCTAACTTCATCCATTTTACATGTGTGACTTAGCATTAGCCAACCCAACATCATCTAAAAGATAACCATTTAATATTTTAGCCCAACCTTATCCATTTTATAAAAGGTTTATGACTTAATATAAGTCAAACCAACATCATGTGAAGGGTAACTCTTTTAGAAAATGTTATGGTTGGCCTCATCTTTTTTACACATGGAAAACCATGTGAGATTTACACCTATCATAATTAACTAAATTACAATTGTCTCATCCTTTTAGACATGTGCCATTCTAATATTGACCTTTATTCAACTCATAACTTTTACAAATATTTTAAGCCTTAACATTGGCTAGGTCAACTTTATGTGAGGCATAACTCTTCCATCCTTGGTATTTATGTGATATGAATTTTAATAAATAATTACACCCACTATGTGATATGGATTTCATTAAATACATGCACTCAATCTCAACTATTCTAAACATATTGTAAAACTTCTACTGATAAAACCATTGAAAATAATTTAACAAATCATTTATCATTAGTGATTTTATTGCGTACAACTAAAACTAAAGTCATTTTTGGCCCTAGCACATGTGCTAGGAGTGCATGAGACAAATGCAACATGGTGCATGCCAACCAATCCATCATACACATACACCCAACTAAAAATGATAGCAAAGTAGGTACAACCCTGATCAAACAATAAAAAATTTGATGAAAGTCACACCTTGATCATGAAAAACCTATCAAAATTAACATGAGTAGAAAGAATAAAATGATGAAATTAATGACCCTGACAAATAGCTAGGAAGTAGTGATGGAATATGGATAGGTGGCTAACGTCGAGAAGAATGCCACATTAACTATCAAGTGGGTGACATAGGTATGAATTTGTTGGTATTAAATAGGGATACAAAATTGTAGACTGTAATTGATAGACATGTGTGGGACTCACTTATAGGATCTTTCCTATAATATATTAGACTAGACTACAAATATACAAAATTAAAACAGAAATAATAGAATTATATTAATTCAAAAGAATAGAATTGCATTACAATAACATAATTGCATAATCATTGGCCTCTTTGAAGGGGCAACCTCCTTTGAGCAAGATCAATTCAATACAATTTGTGGATGCCCTCATACTAGACTAAGCTCTTATTTATAGTGATCTATCACTAGATAACTACTACTCCCCATAAGTGTGGGATTATTCTACTATTACACTATTACATTCTACTATTCTATATATTATAATGAGCTTGAGGGATGTCTTACAAAGGATATGCGTCTATAGCCTTTTATTAAATAAACAAACTACAAAAGGATGGTTAGGATGAAGGGTCCTAACGTGACCTCCCTTTTAAAGCTTTACCCTCAAAGATTAAGGTGAGGAAACTATTATTGAATGTAAATAAGACGTTCTGAAGTCACATCTTTGGGTTGCATCCCCTACCACTATATGATAACTTCAGTGATGACCCAATTATGGAGTGAATGAGAGCACTTATTGATGATAGACTTAGGTTTTAAAATGAGAGACCCTTCTGCATCAAGTTTTGGAAGCACTATTTGAGTGTTGATATTGTGTTTAAGAACCTTCTTCAAGCAAGAGACATGCAAAACAGGGTGCACACATGATGAAGGTGGGAGGTCCAACTTGTAGGCAATAGGTCCAACCTATTGGAGAATTTTATAAGGCCCATAAAATTTGGGAGCTAATTTTTAGTAACTATTGAGCTTCAAAGAGAATTACTTGTAAGGTTGTAGATGAAGAAAAACCATATCTCTAGTTTGAAAGGATCGTTCAGGGTGGTGTTGGTCTACCTATTACTTCATGTGATTTTGTGCCATGTGAAGATTATCCTTGAGGAGGCAAAGGATATTATCACATGTATCTAGGGTAGAATCAATAGCTTGGATTAGGGAGCTTATTAGTAAATACGAAAGAATAAAAGGTGGCTTTTGACCATATATGACCTTATATGGGGTTAGTTTGGTAGCTAAGTGGTGGGAGGTATTGTAGCACCATTCTGCAAAAGGTAACCATTTTAACCACTGATGTTATTATTCTATGAGAAAACAATGAAGAGAGGTTTCCAAACATTTATTGACAATTTTGGTCTAGCCATCACTCTATGGATGATATCCCAAACTCATTTTCAAATTTATAACAAGACACGTGAAGAGTTCTTGAAAAAAAAGGCTTGTGAAGGTAGAATCACGATATGAGACAATAGAGGTAGGAACACCATGGAGTCAGAATATTTGATAAAGAAATATCTGACCAATGGTAGAAGCAGTGTAGGGATGGGACATAGCATAGAAATGAACATATTTAGAAAGGTGATCTATTACAACAAGAATCACTAATTTGCCTTCAGATTTAGGGAGACCTTCAATAAAATCTATGGAAATGTCTGTCCAAATATGAGTTTGAATTGGAAGTCATTGGAGTAGACCAGGTGGGGTGACTATTTTGCCTTTATTGTGTTGGCAAATATCACATTCAATAATAAATGTTTTGATATCATATTTGATTCCTAGCCAAAAGAAACTACAATGAACCCACTCATATGTTTTTAGAAACCTTGAATGACCAACTAAAGGGGAAGCATGCATCTCTTGTAAAATGGGGTGTTTTAACTTGGAGCCTGCCATCAACAAAAGGCAACCTTTGTATCTTAATGTGTGGCCATCCCAAGTATAGTGAGTTTTAGCAGATGAATTGATAGATAGTTGAAGACTGATTTGTTGGATTGGGCTATCATTATGCCATTCTTTTTTAATATCATAGAACCATGTGGAAATGGTAGTTGAGACTGCACATAGGTGCACTAGGTCTTTGAACTGGTGAGAGAGAGCATCAGCCACCACATTTTACTTACCTTTTTTGTAAGTGATCTCATAGTTATATCTCATGAGTTTATAAACCCATTTTTACTGAGTTGGGGAAGATACCCATTGCTCTAAAAAATATTTGAGACTTTGGTGGTCAATTTTGATGTAAAAATGCCTACCAATCAAGTATGGATGCCATTTGTGGATTGCATGGAGAATATCCTTCATCTCTTTGTCATAGGTGGAACATGCCAAATTGCACCAATGAGTGCCTTATTAGTGAAGGCAATGGGATAGCCTTGCTGCATGATTATCATACCAATACCCATGCCACATTCATCACACTCAATAATAAATGGCTATGAGAAATCAAGCATAGCCAAGATGGGGGTGGTGCATATTGCTTGTTTGAGGCTATCAACTATTGTACTAGATGTTGGTGACCATACAAAGTAGTCTTTCTTGAGCATACCCATTAATTATGTTATAATTTTTCTATAATCCTTGACAAATTTCTTGTAGTACCCTGTCAGGCCAAAAAATCCCCGTAGACTCTTAAGTGTTGAAGGTATCGACCAAGTTGTCATAGCTTCAATTTTGGTGGGGTCAATATGAACACCATCAGATGAAATAATATGTCTTAGGTACTCAACTTTTGATTTCAAAAAATAACATTTTGAATGTTTGGCACATAATTGGTTTGCATCAAGAATGCCCAAAGTTATATCTAGGTGGTTGAGATGATCCTCCCATGTGTGGCTATAGATGAGGATGTCATCAAAGAAGAATAAAATAAACTTCCACAAAATTGGCCAAAATACTTGGTTCATTAAGATTTTTAAGGTGGAGTGGGCATTGGTTCTCCCAAATGGCATGGCCAAGAACTCATAGTGACCATCATGTGTGTGAAATATCATTTTAGGAATGCCAACCTCATGAACATGGATTTGATGATAGCTAGAGCACAAATCCAATTTGGATAAAAAAATTCACTCTTTAGTTCATCAAGGAGCTCATCAATGATTGGAATGGGGAATTTATCTTTGATTATGATCTTGTTCAAGTCTCAATAGTCAATGTAGAGTCATCATAAACCATATTTCTTATGAAAGAGCAAGATAGGTGAAGAATAGGGACTAGTGTTGGATCAAATGGTGCCTGCCTATAGAAGATCATGAACCATATTTTCAATCTCAACCTTTTGATGAAATGGGTAGTGGTATGGCCAAATGTTGGGGGGTTTACTATTAGGAAGAAGCTGGATATAATGGTATTCTAGTTAGTGAGGTGGTGATCATGTTGGTTTTGCAAAGATAATAACTACATGCTTGACCAAAACATCTTGCAAGTCTAAAGGTTGGTCGAAATCTAGTGGAGTAGTGTGCAAAGAGAATAATTGGGCAATGATGCCATGAAACCCACATTTAAAAAATTTCTCTATGTAATGGGAGATGATAACACTCATGGATCTAGGAAGAAGGCCTTTTAGAGTGTATTGATGACCATTCTCGGTGAACTACATCCATAGTTCAAAAAAATACCAAAGAATGGGTCTAAGACTGTGTATTCATTGGGTGACCAATATAACATGACATCTGCCTAAGGAAAGAGCAAACATGTTAGTCATGAGGTTATAGTCACCCAAAAAAATGCAAACATTACAACACTTTCCTTTGCATGGTAAAGTTCCCTCATTGGCAATCATTACTTCAAATTTGGAATAAGGGTGTATAAAACAATCTACTTGCTTAATCACCTAAGGGTCAATGAAGTTGTGAGTGCTGCTAGAATTAATGAGAATGGTGAGGGGTTGTTTCTTAAAAAAATCTTTGCCATGTATTGTTTGGGGAGTGGTGACTCTAGCCAAAGCATGCATGGATATTTCAGGAGGGGAATTTGAGTGCCTAGAATCATCAGCTTCTTATGTTAGCTCCTTGGTGGTATCCTCATAATCTTTGGTATCTAGTGGAGCATCAACATCTAGTAGGTACAATTTTTTTTCTATGAATTTGTGTCATAGATCCCATTTGACATAACAATTATAACAAAGCCATTTTTCATGACATGTGCACATTTTAGATTCTATGAGATGTTTGAAGGGGGTTATCATAGTGTTGGGTCATTGGAAAGAAGGCTTGGATGGTGCCTAATTAGAAGTACAACATTAGGAGATGATTTTATCTTTGACGAGCTTAGAGAGACCCAAGACTTCCATCATGGTGTGAGGTTGGAACATTTTAACCTCAAATTGAAGCCCATCTTTAAGGCCACTAATGAAACAACTTCATAAAACTTCATCAAATTCACCCTCTATGTGATCATCAATTTTCTCAAATTCTATTTGATGCCCCTGTATAGTGCTAATTTGTTGGAGTTTAGTCAATGTTCCTATGAAGTCATCATAGACACTAGGCCTGAAATGGGTAAGCAAGAGTTTGGTGAACTCAGTCCACCTAGGTTTAATGTGTGTCTTGTGGTACCATTGATACCACTGAATAACATCCTTTTCTAGGTGAAAAGAATCAATAGATTTTCTTTCCTTCGAGGGATGTAAGCTGAAATATTGTTTGGCATGGTAAATACAACTAGTGGGGTTAGTACCATTAAATTTTGGGAAATCCGAGTTAGGACTGCAAAATTATGCCTAAGAAAAAATAGCATCATAATAATGATCCCCTTGATTTTTGAGAGCGTGATTTTTAGCATAGATGTCAAAAATTTATTCACAGATGTCTTGATGAAGAGCATCAATTTCAGACCAAAGTTCAACAATATCATTTGACATGGTGTTTGCATGGGTAATAACCATAACCAATGCTTTTTTTTTTGAAATGGATAGAAAAATAAGTTTTAAGACACGATTAGTAAGGAATTTTTTTAATTTGGACTAAATCATAAGGGGTAAACATATTTTTACTAGTTTTTTTGCACCTTATAGGTATGATTGATGAAGGTAGGGGATATTTAAGATTCATAAAGAAAAAATTGGAATTTTTTTCCAAGAGGTATAAAATATTAGAAAAGGGAAAGGAACACTGTGGAAAAATTTTGAAGCAAGAGGACAAACTGAAGAAGTTATGGCAGAACCTGAAAAAATCAAAATTTGAGATTTAGGGCTAATAAAAGTGGAATTGGGGTATGGACCCTCAAGGAAGAAAACATGCAGAATGGAATTTTATGTATTATAGGAAATTTTGAGAATTAAAAGAACTATAGATGGAGATATATGGTAAAAAAATTAAATTTATTTTATTTTATTTTATAGATGGAGATTTTGCTTGGTTACTCCTATCAAAAGTTTGTCTATAAGTATGTAATTACCAACTATTCTCAACTATAATTAATCTACTGATAGTATTCTAAAATTGATATGTTGGATATGGGCCCCAAGTCTATTTGATTGCTTAAGGGTTTTATTAAATCACTATGGTCGTCAATGTTGTCTAAACGAGTACCACTCTCTAGAAAAATTTTGGCTAGGGATTTACCCCTAAATGGTAGCTCTTAGTTTACCTCATAAGTGGAAACCAGTCAATTAGGATGGGGTCATTCTCTTTTCACTGGCAAGTCCTCTTAATGGGCCAGCTACTTTGGGGTTCCTATGGTACTCCTCATAATGAGTTTTAGGGCTTATGCCCAAGCACTTCCCATGGTTATGGTTAACCAAATTTTGGCCCTCTAGGCCAAAATTGGACACCCCCTTTTTGCAAAAAAATGTCTGAGTCTATACCTTTGTCCAAGTCTAGTATGCAAGTTTCATTCAGAAAAAGTGTGCTTATATAAAGCTGAAGTCTTTTACATATAAAAAACATAAGTGTTTTCCTTTTGAAAGCTTTGTTCTTTAGTCTTTTAGCCAAGTACTTTGCAATGAATTATTTCAAAAAGTTTATTTTGGTCTTTTTCTAAGTGTTATTTCTCAAACTTTGCATTCGATGAAATTCCTTTAGGAAAATGGCCTAGACAAGTCTTCTGAAGGGTATGTTTCCTTTCAAAAGGGACACTTTAAGTTTCCCAAAGGGCACTTTGGCTCAGTTCAAAGTTCTCAAAGGATATTTTTCCTTTTGAAAGGGTACATTTACAACTTTCTCGAAGGGCATTTTCTATAGAAAGTGGACACTTGAATTTTTTCTGAAGGACACTTGACTTTTCGAAGGGATCTTTTAAAAAATCCGAAGGAAAGAATTGTTTTAGACATTTTGTCTGAAACAACTTTTTTGAAGGTCCAAACAATTCTTCCAAAAGGTCACTTACATTTTTCTTGAAAGAACACTTACCTTTTTGAAGGATACTTCACAAAAAGTTCGAAGGATTGTTTCAGAAAAAAGGTGGACCATTTCAAAATTCTTGAAGGGTTATTTCAAAGTTTCAAAAGGTCCACTTGCATTTTCAAAGGATCATTTTCAGTCTTTCGAAGGGTATGTGACCACTTTTTTGAAGAGAATCCATAGGAAGGCCAAAGAGAAAGTGGACCTTTTCAGGAAGTCCAAAGGGTCACTTGCATTTTTCCTAAGGTATGTTTTCAACAAGCTGAAGGGTACTTTTATTTTTGCATAGGGCACCTAGTAGAAAATCTAAAGGAATTCCTTTGGATAATTTGTTCAAAGGAAATGAGAAATTGTTCCCTACAAAAAAGATGAGAGGAAAGGACGAAGAGCCTGAAAGAATTCTTTCAAACAAATTGTTTGAAAGAATACTGAAGACAAGAAGTCTGAAGAAAATACCCAAAAGGCAACAGCCTATAGAATGTCAATTTCAAACTACAAGGAATAGCCATTAGAGTTATAAATAAAAGTGAATGAACCTAAAAATGAATGTGGAAGTGACACATGGTAGAATTCTAAATGTTTGACGCACAAGTGGAAATAGGCAAGTCAATAGTTTGAGTTGTTACACTATTTCATAGCTCGACAAGCCAATAAGAGTAGCTAGCATCAAAATAGAATTCCAATAGATGGACTCATCTATAGAAAAATGCAGTTCAAAAAATATTGATTCTATTGATGTAGCCGTGGGAGAAGCATCTTACAGAATTTAATGTAACTATTTATTTTCTTGTGGTGACACATGTCCAAGTGACCCTTAATCTCCCTTAGCTCGACCTCTCTCTCAAAGGCTATATATATGCATCCTCTTGGCTCATTTGGAAGCCTCCATTGGTTATAGTGAAATTATGGTCAAATTTGTACTGGTAACTCTTGAAGAAAATACAAGTGATTTCACCATTCATATTTTACACTATTGAGTATAAGTTTGAATCTTGTTGATAATGACTAGTGAAAAGGTTATTTTCTAGCATGTCAATCTATGGTCACTTACCAATGTGTAGAAGGGATGATGTTGCAGGTCTCTGTTAGTATTCTTTACTAAGTGTATAAATGTCTTAGAAGTGGTATATGTGTATTCTCTTTGTAGAATCGTTCATCACCCTCCTAAACATTAAGTACCTTCATGAATCTAACTTATGAAATACTGATACAACAATATCTTTTATTGTGATTTTATGTGAAACATCCTTGTTTACCTTTAACTAGTCATTTCAGTCATCTAAGAGGATATCAAATATTGGTGCATCATCGCTTGTTTTCTCAATTATTTTCCTTCTCCCTTTTCTTTCAGAGTTGTTAGTTTAGAAAGAGCTTAAAGGTGCATCAAGGGGAGCTAGCCCCTAATCTAAAGATTCATCTCAATAGAATTGTCATCCACAGTAAGAGAGATGATTCCATTTTACTGATTGGGTGAGGAGAGTTGAGCATCTCCTCCAAGGTGTAAATCCAAATGTCAACAGTTTTTGGCACACCCGGTGGGACCTCTAAGTCCTAGAATATTATTCAAAATTAGTCCTCTAAGTCTTAACATAGTTGTAGATAAAGAAGCATCTACATTCAGTACTTGGTGACTCCATATAATAATTCAAGTCTTTGGTTGATGATCAATCCTTATTTCCATGCCAAAGGTGACCACTAGGTCTACTGCTAAAGGTGTACCCTTCAAGTTTATGGAATTACCTCCATATTCCACCAAAAGGTATAGATTTATAATTACTCATCCTTATAAAAGAGGTTTTATGTTGTAAGCTTCCAATTTTGTATTGCATTCCATTCCTAACATCCATAGAAATCATTCCAAAAATGGATAGAAGATAACCTTTTGTGCCTTTTTAGGGGGCATTTCTTGCATCTTGCCCAATATGATCAAATTCTAAGAGCTAATTTCAAAAGTGTCCCATCTTTTAGTGGGGATGGTCCTATTACTACCATTGAACACATTCAAAATATATAAAACTTTTGTAATATCCATAATATTACCTAAGAAAATGTAGCTATTAGTTTATTGGCCTTGTCTTTCAAAGGAAAATTTTTGGACTAGTATGGGACCCTACCTATAAATTCTATTGGCTCATGGGATGAGTTGGGGACCCTATTGACTGATAGGTTTAGGAAAGAGAGTGATAAATTATCTATAAATGAGAAATTGACCACAATAAACAGAGCACCACATGAATTTATGCAATATTTTAATACTAGGTTCCAAAAAACTTGGGACATAATTCCAATTCTTGTGAAACCAACCACAAACTATGCATTTGTGTACTACTTGAAAGCATTAAATAGTGACATTGCCATGATGATTCAATCTATGGGTGGAAACACATTGACTAATACCTATGAAATAGCCATAAATGTTGAGAATTATCTTGTCTAAGTGGGAAAGATAGCTCCTAGATCTCCAATGCCACTATTCCCTAATTTGCATTCTCCTAGTCAAAGTCCATTGCCCACTTTAACTCCTTTGCCTAGTCAAGAAAAATCTACCATTTCCCCTACCAATGAAATGCATGAAGTTAAAATCCAAATTAAAATTTTACTAATGAATTGGTTTCTCTCAAAAGGAAACAAGCCCAAAGCTATAGGCCTTATTAGTCCTACAACCAGTTTATACAAACAAACAAACCTCCTTTTTAGGGCAATAATTAGGGACAAGGCCGAATCAACCATGTCAAGCCTTATCAAATTTATAATCCTAATAATCCCTCATCCTCTAAATCCCTTGTTCCCACTCAAAATAATTTGGTCCAGGAAAAACCCAACTACCCTTCTTTTGAGAAAGGTCAAGAACAGGTTGTTTATGCCAATGAGATGCAAAATCATGGCATGATTACACAAGGTGATCAAACATCTCAATTTTAAAATTTTGAGATTCCAAAACAATTAGGGATGGAGAATAGATAGGTTAATTATTATTCCAATCTCATGAATCATTTAGAGGGTGAGTTTTGTGCCATTGATTATGTGGGGAATACAAGCAATCAGAATGCTAGTGTGGTTGCCAACACTAGATCAAAGAAAAGGGCCATTGAAGAAGTTCAAGGAACCAATAAAGGACCTATTTTGAATCCCACATCAGCTCAAATGGGATGAGGGCCTAATTTATCTCCTAAATCACAAGAACATTAAAGAATTCCAAATTTTATGATAGTTGCTACAACCCTACCTCCACAAGCTATATCACAAGGTGCAAATGTTCATAAAGAGAAACCCAAGGTAAGTAATCATTCCATTAATGTTGTGGACCAGATGAATAAGCTTCATATTAAAATATCATTATGGGATTCTCTAGTATTATCAGGTTATAAATATATACTCCAAAAGGAATTGCATGGACTGGGTACACAAGCTAGTCCATCTAGAAGTGACAATGTGGTTTTGGTTAGTAGAACTCAATCTATAGATGGTCAGACAAAGAAAGATGTGAATAGTCCTGATTTATACCTATATTTAATTATTTGTGATTTATTGGTTCATAATTTCATTATATACAGTGGATTAATCACATCAGTTATGCCCAAATGCATAGCAGATAAGCTAGGCATCAAATACAAGCCAATGACTAAAAGAGTTTTATAATTGGATGAATCACCAACCAAGACTTTGGGGGTTTTGAAAGGTTTAAACTTGATCCTTAATGATTTTACTACCTTTTCAATTCTTCATGATGTGGTGGTAGCATATTTACCTCCCTATTTTGCTCTTTGCTTGTCAAGAGACTTTACATCCAAGATAGGTGGATACTTGGCAGCTAATTGGTCCTACATGGTGTTTAGAATAAAATATGGCACTAAAGTGAAGATTGAGTCAGAACCTATTCATATATATCACTTGGAACCATATTCACCAAATGTAGTAAATGTTAACTATGTTATCATTGATGAAGAGGAGTTTCACATTGATCAATCCCCATCATCTTCCCTTGAAGGAGTTTCTGATTTTTTCCAAGATGAGTGGGGAGATGACAACTATGTACATGATCCTTACAATTTTATTGAATAATCTGGTCTTGGAGTATATTATATGCATGAGAAGGATTCTTTCATGCCTAATCTGATGAAATCAAGTGAGGATGTGAATGGCTTGTGGCAGCTTTTCTTTGATGGGTCTAAAAGTAAGATTGGGGTTGGTGGTGGAGCTATATTGGTTTCACCTTCAAAGGAAAGGTATTTTTAAACTTTCAAGTTTAAATTATCTTGTTATTGTAATATATCATAATATGAGGCCCTCATTTATGGTCTTGAGTGGGCAAGGAAAAGAGGTGTAAGTGTTTGGTGATAGCAATCTCATTGTCAATCAAGTTAGAGGGTAGAATTTGACCAAGAACTCCTTGCTCAACTCCTATAAGCATAGAGTTTGGGACTTTGTAGAAGACTTCATGGAATTTAATATCACTTCTATTTCAAGGGAAGATAATAAGCATGATGATAGATTGGCATTTATTGGTGCCCAATTTGATGTTCCAAAAGTCATAAGAGAAGACAATAATTAACCTCATCTAAAGGTGATTATGAGACCTTCTATACCAGATAATGTCACCAATTGGTAGGTTTTTGAGAGTGATGAACAAATATCCCTCTTCCTATAAGTAGAGGCTGAGTTCTCTATAAAGAATTAGTTTAAGCTTCAATAGCAATATGAAGGGTAGATTGTCCAGCTAAAATCCAATAAGCTTCCCAAAGGCCTAATAACTATTGAAAGCATATTCAATGAAGATGACCAGCTCAAGAAAGAGAAGGTAAGAATGTCAAAAAATAAAGATAACTATGAAAGGGTATAAATCTTTAAATATAAACTACTTGCACTTGGAAAAGTATGCACTAGTCAAGAGAGGCATGATTTTATTGAACTATGCAAAGAGTTTAGTGGTATTTTTGCATGGAAGTATAGCGATTTGAAGGATTTTGATCTAAGCTTGGATCTACATACCATAGATTCAAATGAAAATTCTAAACCCATCAAGCAAAGATAAAGGCCAATTAATCCCAAGATTGAACCACTCATGAGGAAAGAGCTCACTAAGTTGATTGAATCCAAAATCATTTTTCCTATCAAGCATTCTTCTTGGTTGGCCAATTTAGTCCCTATTAGGAAGAAAAATGGAGATATCAGGTTGTGTGTAGACTTGAGGGACTTGAATAGAGTGTATTTTAATGATAATTACCCACTCCCTTCTATGGAGAAAATTATGCAAGTGGTGGCAAGTAGCTAGAGGTTTTCTCTCTTAGATGGTTATTTTGGCTACAATCAAAATTTGGTTAAAAAAAGTGACCAATACAAGACGGCCTTCACCACCAAATGGGGAACATATGCCTATAGGAAGATTCCATTTGGATTATCAAATGTTGGAGCTACTTTCCAATGTGCAATGGATATGGCTTTCCAAGGAGTAATCAATGACATTGTATCAATATATCTTGATGATGTGACAGGTTTCTCCAAAGATGCAAACGATCATTTGAAGCACCTGAGGCAGATTTTTGAGAGGTATAAAGAGTTTTGGATCTCTCTAAACACAAATAAGTTAGTGTTTGTTGTTCATGAAGGTAAAATCTTAAGCCACATTATTTCCAAGAAAGGTTTGTCCATTTATCCAGAAAGGGTAAGTGCCATCTTGGCATTGTCTTTACCTAAACATAAGAAGGATTTACAAAGCTTCTTTGGTAAGATAAATTTCATTAGGAGGTTTATTATTTATTTTTATAAGATGGTCAAGCCCTTGACATATATTCTAAGGAAGGATGAGATATTCAATTGGACATAAAGGAGAAAATAAAGTTTTGAAGAGATCAAGCAAGCCATTGCCCAGACCCCTACTCTTGCAAGTCCTAACTTCTCCAAGGACTTCAACCTGTATAATTTTGGGAATGAAGAGGTAATATTTGCCATGATTACTCAATATAATGATGGAAATTTGGAATAACCTATTGCCATTTTCAGTCAAGATTTGGAAGGCTATGAGACAAGATACACATATGTTGAGAAATAAGTGTTTTCAGTCATAAAGAGTTTGAAGAAGTTCAGGCATATGTTATCTAGCAATAAGATTCACATTTTTTTGCCTCATCCTATTTTAAGAGACTTTTTTTTGAGTAGATATTTGAATGAGAAAAGGGCAGGTTGGATCACCAAAGTGATGGAATACAATGTGGAGATCAAAACAACCAAGTTAGTGAAAGGAAAAAAAATTGTGTAAGCATCTTGCTTTAGATTTGAAAGAGCAAAGGGAGGTTTTTTTGGTACTTCATGATGATCCTATAGAATTTTTACCTTCATCCACAAGGAGATGGACACAAGACATGATTTATTTCCTTCAAACTAGTAAGTGTCCACAAGGTCTTGATAGAGCTAGAAGAAGGTATTTTAGGCTACAATTCATTCTTTATGTACTTGTTGATGGAGTGATTTTTAGAGAGGAATTTTTAGGTATGATTTTGAGGTGCATTGATTCAAATTAAATTTAAAAAGTGTTGCATGAGTTCCATTGTGAGCCAGCTGGTGGTCATTTTGCTCCAAGAACTATAACTACTAAAGTTATGAAAGCTAGATACTTTTGGCCTAGCTTGTTTAAAGACACCCATGCTTGGGTAAAGAAATGCCAAAAGTGTGCTCTTTTTTATGGTGAACAAAAGCTAGCTACCTTTCCTCTTCATCCAATCCATGTTGAGCAACCCTTTATGCAATGGGTTTTGGATTTCATAAGTTTGATCAATCCTCCTTCTAATGCTGGTCACAAGTGGGTGTTGATAGCCATTGATTATTTTACAAGATGGGTGAAAGTTATATCTCTTAAGGAGGAAAATGAAAACTCAGTCTTGGACTTCTATGAAGGTATAGTAAATAGATTTGGATCCCCCTCAATAATCATTTTAGATAATGCACTAGCCTTCTTAGGAATAAGGACAAGTGGATGGGATTTGAAGCATGACATCTATCTTAGCACTTCCTCTAACTACTATCTCCATGGAAATGGACTAGCTGAGTCCACAAATAAGAATTTAATCAAGATCATAAAGAGAACTATGGAGGAGAATCAAAGGACTTGGCACACCAAGTTGGAGACAACCCTTTGGGCTGATAGGATCACCCTAAAGAGAGCAATTAGCAACTCACCATACACACTTATGTATGGAAGGGAGGATAGGATTCCTATCTAACTTGAGTTACTAGCTTTAGACCTCACATATCAGCTATAGTTGATGGAGAATGAGAGCATGGAAGTCAGTTTATGTGAGTTGATGGAGCTTGAGGAGACAAGAGATCAAGCTATGTAGACCATGACAACTCATCAAGAGAAAATAAAGAAGTATTTTGATAATAAGTCCATGTCAAGGTTTTTTAGAGAAGGAGACATTATCCTAAAATGGGATGAAGATAGGGCCAAACCTAAAAATCAAACAAAATTTAATGCTTTGTAGAGTGGCCCATATGTGATCACATAGTGCAAATAAAATAATTCTTTCTAACTCTCAAATTTGGATGGAGAGGAACTACGTATCTTAGTTAATGGGATATATCTAAAGCATTGTTACTGAAGTTCTCTTTTCTTTTGTACATAGTTTCCTATTTTTCTTATGTTTCCTAAGTGCTTATGCACATGTGTGAGTTTGTCCTAGTATTATTTTTTGTTGTCTTTGCTTTGTCTTGTTGTTGTTGTGTGGTGTGTTTGCTTGTGTTTTATTTTGGCATAATCTTTGTTAGTCATCTTCAAGAATCCATTGACTCTATTGGCCCTAAGTTGGATAAGGCTACTAGTAGGGTTAGTATAGCAGGCATACTATCCCTGTGAGTCACCAATTTGTTGACAAAATTTTGGCCCTCTAGGCCAAAATTGGACACCCCCTTTTTGTAGAAAAATATTTGAGTCTATACCTTTGTCCAAGTCTAGTATGCAGGTTTCATTCAGAAGAAGTGTTCTTATACAAAGTTCAAGTCTTTTACATATAAAAACCCAAGTGTTTTCCTTTTGAAAGCTTTGTTATTTAGTCTTTTGGCTAAGTCCTTTGCAAAGAATTCTTTTGAAAAGTTTGTTTTGGTCTTTTGCTAAGTTTGTTTTGATCTTTTGCTAAGTTTTATTTCTTGGACTTTTCATTCAACAAAATTCCTTTGAGAAAATGGCCCAGAAAAGTCTTCCAAAGGGTAAGTTTCCTTTCAAAAGGGGCACTTTAACATTCTTGAAGGGCACTTTAGCTTGGTTCAAATTTCTCAAAGGGTATTTTTCCTTTTGAAAGGGTACATTTGTAACTTTCCTAAAGGGTATTTTCTTTGGAAAGTGGACACTTGCATTTTTTCGAAGGACACTTGCCTTTTCAAAGGGATCTTTTCAAAAATTTGAACGAAAAGATTGTTTCAAACATTTTGTCTGAAACAACTTTTCTGAAGGTCTAAACAATTCTTCTGAAAGGTCACTTTCATTTTTTCTGAAAGAACACTTGCCTTTTCAAAGAGTACTTTACAAAAAGTTTGAAGGATTGTTTCAGAGAAAAAGTGGACCATTTCAAAATTTGCGAAGGGTTATTTCAAAGTTCTAAAAGGTCCACTTGCATTTTCAAAGGATAATTTTTAATCTTTTGAAGGGTATGTGACCACTTTTTTAAAGGGTATCCATAGGAAGGCCAAAGATAAAGTCAACCTTTTTAGGAAATTCGAAGGGTCACTTGCACTTTTTTGAAGGTATGTTTTCAACAAGCTGAAGGGCACTTTTATTTTTACATAGGGTACTTAGCATAAAATCCAAAGGAATTCCTTCAAATAATTTGTCCAAAGGAAATGAGAAATTATTTATTGTAAAAAAACTGAGAGGAAATGAAGAAGAGCCTGAAAGAATTCATTTAGATAAATTATCTGAAAGAATGTTGAAGATAATGAGTCTAAATAAAATACCTGAAAGGTGACAGCCTACAGAACATCAATTTCAAATTGCAAGGAATAGTCATTGGATTTTTAAAAAAAAGCATGGGAACTTAAAAATGAATGTAAAAGTGACACATGGTAGAATTCTAAATATTTGATGTATAACAAGCAAAAATAGGCAAGTCGATAGTTTAAGTTGTTACACCATTTCATAGCTTGACAAGCCAATAAAGAGTAGTTAGCATCAAAACAAAATTCCAACAGATGGACTCATCTAAAGCAAAATGCAGTTCATTAAATCTTGATTCTATTGATGTAACCATGGGAAAATCATCTTATAGAATGTAATGTAACTATTTATTTTCTCAAGGTGACACATGTCTAAGTGACCCTTGACCTCCCTTGGCTCAACCTCTCTCTCAAAGGCTATATATATGCATCCTCTTGGCTCATTTGGCAACCTTTTCTAGTTATAGTGAAACTTTGGTCAAATTTGTATTGGTAACTCTTGAATAAAATACATGTGATTTCACCATTCACACATTGTACTATTGATTATAATTTTGAATCTTGTTGATAATGACTATTAAAAAGGTTATTTTCTAGCATGTCAATCTATGGTCACTTACTAATGTGCAAAAGGGATGATGTTGCAAGTCTCTGTTAGTTTTTTTAACTAAGTATACAAATGTCTTAGAAGTGGTATATATATTCTCTTTGTATAAACATTCTTCACCCTCCTAAACATTAAGTACCTTCCTAAATCTAACTTATGAAATACTGATGCAACAATGTCTTTTGTTGTGATTTTGTGTGAAACATCCTTGTTTACCTTTAAGTAGTGGTTTCAGTCATTTAGGAGGATATCAAATATTGTTACATGACCATTTATTTTCTCAATTATTTTCCTTCTCCCTTTTCCTTCAAAGTTGTTAGTTTAGAAAGAGCTTAAAGGTGCATCAATGGGAGCTAGCCCCTAATCTAGAGATTCATCTCAACAGAATTGTCACCCACAACAAGAAAGATGATTCCATTTTGTTACTTGGGTGAGGAGAGCTAAGTATCTCCTCTAGGGTAAAAATCCAAGCATCAACATTTATGTGGAGGATTATTTACCCTTCTAAACTAGATGATAGGATCTTGAGCAAAAAAATCATTAATATAAGTAGACAATGTCAAATGAGACCCGTAGTGATGATAACTTCTGACCAAAAAGAAATTACATATCTTGATGCATGTATAGCTTATAAAACATGGATTTTGGTGTGGAAGGGTTGTAAAATGATCTATTACCACTTTATAATCATTAGGGTCCTATTAAGGCAAGGTAAGAACATACGGTGGGTAGTAGAATAAATATTGACCTTGAAAGTGCTATGATACCAGTTGATAGGATCCTTCCTACAATATATTAGACTAGAATGCAAATATACTAAATTAAAGTAGAAATAATAGTATTATAATAATTTAAAAGAACATAATTACATTACAATAATAAAATTATAGAATCTCTAGCCTCTTCGAAGGGGCAACCTCTTTTGAGCAAGCTCAATTCAATACAATTTGTGGATACCTTCATATTAGACTAAGCTCCTATTTATAGTGATCTATCACTTGATAACTACTACTCCTCATGAATGTGGGATTATTATATTATTACACTATTAAATTCTACTATTCTATCTATTATAATGAGCCTGAGGGATGTCTCAAAAAACATATGTGTCCATAGCATTATATAAAATAAACAAACTATAAAAGGATGGTTAGGATGAAGGGTCTTAACACTCACACTATTTTGTCTCTTGTATCTCTTTTTTTATGTATTCAACACTTGAAAGCATGTTAAGATTCTTCAGAAGGTGAAGAGTCTTTATTTTATTTGTAGTGAAAGCCTAGAATATGAAGTGACAACACCTTGTAAAAATTATATATATATCACTCAGTTGTATTGTAAAAGAGTTTCAATGTGATAGAGATTAATTTAGAATTATGAAATGTTTTATCAAAATTATTTTATGATTATTTTGTGCACAATGAATAATTTGTTTATCTAAATATATTTAATCATGTAAAGTAATATTTAATGTTATGTATTTAATAGACTGAATTCTCCTACATAAATACATCATCTTAAACTAAAGACTAGCTTGGTCTAGTCTGTGACTATGTTTGTGTAATATTTTTGTTCCCACTTTGCACAACTATTATGTATTATTATGTTCTAATGGGTTTTATAGGAACCTTTGTTAACAATGGTGTGGTGAGCGTGGAATCTTAAAACATATTGCGATGGATACATAGACAAAGAGACTTAGAGAGATGGATCGATGAATAAATTTGTAGTTTTGTAGAGGAATAAGTAAGGAGAATAGGGAATTCTACATAAGAATTTATTCATGAGCGCATTTACAATGAAATATATGATATTTTCTAGTTTGAATTGCCTAGACTATTATTTGCATGGTTATCAAGATTGGAATATTATTATTTTTGGCCAAAAAGGACATAATTTATAGCTTGGATAGAAGAAATATTAAAAAACCTATGAATATTAGACACCGATTGGACTCGTACAGTAGATCACTAGATAAAAACTACTATCAATAGACATATTACATAATTTATGATACAAAGATATATATCTTTTGAGGCCATGCATGATCTATTTTTGAGAGACATCTGAGGAAAGTTTATCTAGGGACTACCTAATCTAATCAAGATGTCAGTTATTAAAAAATCCATGGTCCTACCCCTACCAACATGGAGTAGTTGTTTCAATCATTATGGGGTGTGTTCAATGTAGGATTGAATGATGATGAGTTGAGAAAAATAAATTGAATCTAAACCTAAAATATGGCAGACATAGAGAAACATAATGAGATTAAAATTATGGTATTGGAAAGACAATTATGATAACAAAGAAGGTGGAATAGAAAGGATAATTAAAATGTAAATATGAATAAGAGTAGGAGTAGAATAAATGATGTATAAGAGAGGGGAGTCCAGAGAGAGGCTACATAAATTATATAAATTCAAGAATTTGGAGAGTAAGTAGAACAAGGAATGAAAAGGTGCAAGAAAGAAGAAGACAAAGATCGGGATATATAAGATATGGAATAGAGAGAGGAGAAAAATAAAATTAGAATAGTAGTAGAGTAGTTAGAGGATAGTAATAGATCATAGTTACAAGTAAGGATATTATTTGGACCATGGAAAGAATATTCTTTGGAAAAAGTTATGTAAAATAATAGGATTATCATAGGTTCAAATTTGTAGATATAAGAAGTCAAAGACATAGATCATTCATTTCATGAGTACACATCAATTGAGCACATTTTATCATCAGAAAGGAGAAACATAAGTATAGAGGTTGGGACAAGTGAAAATTGGTTTGAATAGTTTACAGATAAATTTGGTAAACTTAGTGCAGAAACTAAGAAAATAATAGACAAGAAAAAGTTAGAAGAGGCTAGGTTTTATTTTACATGAATTTTTAAGACACCAATAAAGGCTAGTATGTAGAAGCCAATAGTAGTAATTACAATTGCACCAAGAATGTCTGTGAACACAATAATATTCATTGATTGGACACCATATGATGGGTCTTCTTACCCTCAGTAGTATTTATTAATAGTGACATCAAATGGTAGGTTAAGGGAGTGATCACTGATGATGTGAAAAAGTGCAAGCTCATCAGAGCCTTAACGAATCAAGATCTAGAATTCATATACAAAAGGTATGTTTCTTCCCTAAGTCTTTAAGATGAAGAAGTGTTCAAGCCATACCATTCAAGATCTCAAAGAGATTTAGCATCAAAGTGGATAATAAGTATGGGAGGATGATCACAGATTCTCATAAGTAATGAACAAAGTTGACTTCATTTTGGAAGATAAAGATAAGGATAACTAATTTTAGAGGGACTGTGATCAAGGATTAGGTTTGCCATTATGAATTCATAGTTACCTACTAAGGATAATCCATGAGTAACTACACTTTGGATAGAAAAATTTGAGGATTATAGAGATGCTCCATCCAATTACTCTAAAATTAAGATGAAAATAGATTCTTTTATGAGAAAAATGGATGAGCTTCATGAAATCAACAAACCCTAGCTGGACCTATGGTGTATGGATTGTAACAAATAAGGGAATCATAGGAAGGATTTCCATGAAATAAAAATAGAATTATATGACATAAGCAGGGTAGTAGGACATGTGACATCAAAATGTCGTCTACTACAATAGTACATATTAAAAACTATGAGTCTATACTATAATTTTTGTAAGTCACTAAATCATGATGAGAATAGTTTATAGGATATATAGGAACTAAAAGAGGACATCAAAAATAATGTGTTCATAGTTGGAACACAACAAATACCTACTACAAAGTAAGGAATTCCAGGTCCAGAGGTATAAATGTCTACCATGACACAAGGTGTTACTTTGTACATGCCTTCATCACCACAATATCAACCCTAGGGTCTAGCCAAATGTATGCCATAATATCCATAATAATAGTACCAATAATCATATAACACTATGAATTTTTGGCCACAATAATCAAATTGGGATCCATAATCTCCTCAGTGATAGAATGGCATATATGATGCTCAACAAAAATAGCAAGGGGTATTTGATGGGAAACAATCGTAAGGTTAGGTTTTATAAAAAAATAGAGGAGGATACAAAGGGGGATACCTAGGAGGTTATAATAATGATAATTTATAATCTTATGAATCAATTCAGTGCTTTCTATGTGGTGAATATAATCACTTCCCATGAAACTATCCTACAAATCATCAAAGATAGATGTAATGCATTCATTTTAGAGTTGTAAGGCAACACCATACTGAATATTTTCTAGTTTTAGAGAAATAGAGGAAATAAAAACCTATGCAAAATGTAAATATGATAAATTTTCACCCTAAGGAGAATGGGTTCATGCAAGTAGTTAATAGGCAACAACACACAAACCAAGGATTGACTCATTTTTAAATACCACAAGATAAAATAATTAGAAAGGTTCAAAAATATAAGTATCTTAACCCTAAAATATAAAATGGATTGATGTACCAATCTACCCAAGTTATTCACAACATACAATAGTAGGCTATGTTAGAGGGTGATGCCACAATCATAGATGTGTAAATGTATGGGTAGACTATCTACATAATAAGGCAAGAGATAGTAGTAACTACCTTGACTGAATTTTTAAAACTTTTGAGCACTCTAAAAAATTAATATATCTCACATATTATTATAAATATTCTACATAATTTACTAAAGTGCACAGAATTAGGTCAGGAACATAATGACAAGGTAGTTTGGTATGTAAAGACTAAGAAGCATTGAGATGTTGATTCTCACATGGATATTAAGATGGCAGGATATGAAGTTATCAATGTTGTATTTGATTTTAGAATCAAAGTTAATATGATTCCTTGGTCTATTTGGGAAGCTATTAGATGGCCAACACTCAATTACAATCTACTCACACTAAGCCTCACAAAATATGGTAGGGTAGAGCCTATTGGCTAACTAGAAGATGTGGAAATCAAAGTGGTTGAACTACATTTGTGATGACATTTTGAAGAGATTGACATGAAGACTAATGCAATACACTATGATTTATTAATTATTGATAAGTGGGCCTATGATGGTCAAATGACCATTAACATAATGTGTAATCAGGTAAAAGTGCACCATACATCATACCTAAAGATCTAGTTTCACTGTATGTGTATGGGGATACTAGCTGGTTTAAGGTGAGTACAAAATATAAATATAATGCTTTGTGAGCTAAAAAATATAAAATTTCCATCCAAAATTACAACATCAACATCAACTACAGTCAACTGAACAACTTGATTTAAGACCTATGATCGTAAAGGCACAATTTTGTAGTTTCCAATGGATGAATACATGTCCCCTTCTGTGCGAACACCAACTAGGTTATAAGTGGATTTCATGTATAAATTAGGTGTGATAGTATGGACTACATGGAGCCAACAAAATAAGGTATTTTACCCTAAGAGAATACATCTTCAGTCAGTGGTAACTTAGATATTTACATGTTGAATTGGTCAAGGGCATATCATGAGGTATGCCCAATGCACATGGTTTTTAACATAGAATGTCAATTACCTCAATACTTTGAAATTGGTGACTTGAATCAATTTATTCTAATATTAGAACATCATGTCCTGAATATAGATTAAAGTGTGAGTGTACTAAATTATATACTCAAGGGAGATTTTATGACTTGATGGGTAGTCCACAAGATAAACCAATTACACTATGATGAGGTCTATGAACTGTTGCATGCTTAGTTCTAAATACTAGATATTGTTAGGGAGAAATGACCCTTTTTTTAGGAAAGACAATGCCCAAAAATGTATGTTCATAAGTGTGCAGATGTTTGTTATTCATAGGGTGTAGAACCTAAATATTGGGTGCACATATTCATATATACTTTGGCAACACTCCCAACATCTTGGTACATGCACCAGGAACACAGATGGGAGAAAAATCATCAGATATAGGCACAACATGATTTCATTTAGACTTGTGTTTTTTAGGATGAGAATACTCTGGTGTAGAATGATATGCAATATTTTAAAAGTTTTCTATGTGACTCCATTCCAAGTGACTCCAACAAAATATATCAGGAACCATTAAATAAGTTGGTAGGAAATTTTGGGATAGAACCAACACCAAAATTTACAACTTTAAGTGACTACTAGACACAGAATGAGATTTCAAAAGCATTACAATTAATGTGATATTACTAGGATGTTTTTCCAAGGAAATTCATAGAAGTAAAATGGGTGGACCCTTATTTTTAGGCAAAATACATATGAAACTAAAGGAGTGTGCACGATCTATGAAAAATGACCTTACATGTTAAACCCTAACATGAAGCTGAAATTAAAGGTTGAACTAGATCACATGCAAGACATAAGCATTATATATCTAATGGAAAATGTAGAATGGGTCATCCTAATGGTAGTATAGCCTAAGATGTCTAGGTAAATTAGAGTGTGTGGGTGCTGACGTGCATTAATTGATGCATGTATAAATTATCTTTTTCCAATTCCTTTCATATATAAAGTCTTAGAGTGTGTCATAGGACATGATGTGTACTCTTTCATTGATAGGTTTAGTGGGTACCACCTTATTCCAATTATAGTAGAGGATCAATCCAAACCAACATTTACAACAGAGTGGGGGTCTTTTATATATAAGGTAATGTCATTTGGTTTCAATAATGCTCTAGTTGTGTTCTCTAGGGTAGTGGTCATTGCCTTAAAAGATTTCATCCATGATTTTATTGAAGTCTACCTATTTTAGGCTAGAATTGTACCCTTGTGAGAGAGTTTCTTAGGCTCTCTCACTCCTAGCTACAATATTATAACAACCTCAAGCTGTGGGTATCCTATAGTGAGGTTGAACCTTTGGAGAAGGCCAGATTCCTCTTGCTATATCACCTAAAACTAAATCTAAACTAATGCTCCATGGGGAAAAGGGTTAGAAATGGGATAAGGGCTCCTAAGAAAGATAACTAGGCAATGCATCAAAATAAAATGGGAAAATCCTATAAGCTTGAACCCAAACTAGTTCTACAGAGGACAATACTAACTTACACAACCTAAAAATTAAGTTGGTTGCATTAATATTTCATTGAGGAGGTTTAGGAAACAATGAATGTAAATAATGAGGGGTTCCAAGACTCACTAAAATTTGACATCAATGATGAAAAGAGCACTCAACTAGACCTACAAATAGCATTTAAAAACTCCCTAAATAAGGTCTGAAAGGAGGACCATGGATATGGAAGATTCTCCTTCACACAGTGCCATAGTGCACAACTCAATAGACACAAATCCAAGGCAAGAGATAGGCAAAGAAAATCCTTTATTACATCAAGAGGTAGTTCTCACAAATGCTTGGTAGGGTTGAGACTAATCAAGCTGAGCATATTTTGTAACATCTAAAAGAGTATCTCATCTCCCAGAGAGATGGAAAAAGTTTAAAAAAAAATTGAGAACCCTTAAAAAAATGGAAAAACATTAGATATATATAAAGAAAGGGAGGAGAGAAAGAAAGGGCTTGCATGGGAGAATAGAGAAAGGGGTCATAAATGGCTACAACTACCACTATATCCTTGAACTCTTTTGCATTCAAAGCATGTAGCTACCTTGACCATGAAATAAACCGTCCAAGATCACCACAAATCTCCTTGAGCCCTCATTGATTAGCAAACATGATAAAAGACAAGAACTTCTCTAAGAACATATTTAATGCTCAATCTACCTTTTCTAATCAATTAATCTTCACCTTTCATTCCCATGCCATATTTCACTTGTCTTACACGTATAAGGACAAAATCCCCATAACTCTAAATTTGGAACAAGCCATGCTACCTCTACATTGAATGATTTTTTATTGAAGATGATGGCCATATCAAAGGATGAGGAGCTCTCTATTAATTTCACCTACTAGCTCCTACCTTAAAACCTGGACTAGATCTTTCCTATAGATGGAAAATCAATCTAAGGACATTAGTTTTATTGTACCCATTTATGTAAATGTAAGTCCTTATAAATCTAAATGGATACTTGTAGGGGTTTATATTTTGATGTTTGTGGGCCCATCATGGGATATTTGAATCTCAACAGCTATTTTATGAGCTTGAACTTTGACACTAGTGTGAACATCATCAATTCCTTCAAATTTTTTCTCTTCATCCATTTCTTTTGGATAATTTCTTTGAAAGAATTTACTTGGGCTATTTATTTTGGCCTTTTGAAATGTCCCTTCAAAATTCTTGAAATGGTCTTTTGAAACATTTGAAATGCTCTTTGCCTTTTTGAAAAGAACCATTCGACACTTTTAAAATGAACCATTTGGAACTTTGAAAATGGTCTTTGCCTTTTAAAATGTCCAAAACAATTCCTGACACTTAGAAAAAAACCTTGAAAACAAAACCTCTAAAAGAATAAACACTTGGTGAAAAAGAATCCTGAAAGAAAAAAAACACTTAGTCCCTTCAAATTCTAAAATAATGAACAAGTAAAGACTAAGCTAAATAAAAGGTTTTGCACTTAACTTTTGGTTTGTAGGCTTATTCTTGAACATTGTTGTTAGATCCTTAGAAAACCTTGTTTGGATCCTCTCTATTTGTAAATGTTGGATCCATTTCTATGCCTTTGATCCACTACTTCATCAAATCATGCAAGAGCTTTATATGTGGGCCAAAAATTGCCAACATCTTTGGTGACTCTTAGGGAAACATGCTTGCTATGCTTAAGAACATAGACCACTTGCCTTGTCTAGTCTATTGGGCATGGAGTCATTACCCTATGCAACTGAGCTGGTCTAAAATGGATACAAGGTTGACCCTTTCTAGAAATTCCTCTTGAAGTAACAAGGATAACACAAAAAAGTGCCCAAAGCACTTGGGAAAGGAAAAATAGAACATAAAGGAAATGTGCACCAGGCACTTGGAGGAAACAATGAAATATATCCTAATATATACAAGGTTACAATTTACAAGTATCTCCCTCCTAGATCAAATGGGAAAATATGAGTATTATTCACTTATAATAATCCAAGATGAAAAATACCTTGCTTTAGAAGTACCAAAATTGGTGAACCAAGTAACTTTATGGTCAATATTTTTGAAGTGCTCTCTAATGGATGGAATGGAACAAACATGTCTCCAATGTAGACATATCGGTTCATGTCCTCAAAACTTGGTTCATGTTAGACTATAGGGGATTTTACAATCTTCTCATTTGATGGCTCACTTTTGTGTTATGAATCAAGCACAACATGTGATGGCTCCTTTGAACTAGTGTTTGGTTTATTGTCTAGACTTAAGCATAAAAGCTCTAAGTCATCCCAAAAGGCAGCTTCCTCTTGGTCATCCAAAACAATGCCAACTTCAACTCCATATTTGCTCTATTTTATTTGAAATGAGCCATATGGTAGTTCATCAATCCACTTAAGGCCCAACATGTCATATTTTTTTGGCTTTGGATCTAACCATTCCCACTCATTCTTGAAGACATCAGTACTACCTTCAATGGATAATTCATCTTAAGATTGATCAGCTTATTTAACCTGATTGGAAAGTTCATCCTCATACTCTGGAGGAGGCATAGGCTAGTTTATAACCTATACCTAATCCATGAATTCATGTTATAGCTACTACCATACTTTATCTTGATCTTCTTTCTCATTCATGACCTCTCCAAAATGGTCAGCTAACTAATTGACTATGTCAATCTCTGCTCCCTGGTCATCTTCATCTTTAGCCACACCAAATAGAATCTCTTAGGGCTAAAAAAATCCTCTTTTCTCTCATTTGCATCCTTAATACACACCTCTTGAAGTATGAAGGAATTAGTACTACCTTTAGGCTCTAATTCATCAATGTCAAAGCCATGCCACAATAGTTGGTCCAAACCTAATTTCTCCTCCCTTTTATGGATTTGGACTACCTATCATGATCTCCTCATCATAAACACTTGTGTTATCCTCTTTGGGATAAACTTTGAATCTAATCTCCTCCTCTATTCTTTGAAAAATAATATCTTCCTCCAAGAGGGAGATGGTGGGAGGGTGAAGAAGTTCATTTTGGTTACATCTTAAGAGAGTGTCTTTCCAACTAGGTACTTTGAGTGGTCTCTTTAGTGGTTCTTAAGGGAGGGAGAAAGATTCTTGGAAATATTGTAGGGCAATATCATTTATTTGAGCTAACACCTCTTTTTTATATTCTTCAACCACTAACTCCTTCTCTTGAACTGGCTCTTGGATCACCATAACTAACACCTCTTCCTTCTTCTCTATGCCTTTTTGAACTGATTTCCATGATGGAAATGTGTAGGGAACAACCACCTTTTCTTCTTTTTGAATGAGCATAGGAGAGGGTGGTTTCACAAGAGATGGCATAATATAATCAGGGTCAAAGGTGTAGGAGAAGATCCATGGTGGGATGGTTTTAAAATATCAAGTGGGAATGGGCATAGGGGTAGGAGAGGACAAATTAATTGGTTTGGTTTTGACATAATCATCCTCCTAATGAGTCAACATATCTTGTATTGAGAGCATGCTTTACTTCATCTCTTGATTCTCAACGTGTGGATAGTCACCTTCTTTAATGGATGCCCACACACTCCAAAACTTATGCAAGAAGCTCCTTATCCCCTCCATGGCATGAATGGGGAATTCTTGTCCAAGTCTAACCTCATTGATTTTCATGATTATTCTCCCTTGGTCCAGTATTTCTTCTTTAATTCTTGACAAGGATGGACCTTGACACGGTTGACTAGGGGGTTGATTTGAAACCTTTGAAAGCTAAGATTGAGGCTCTTAGAGGGGAGAGGATACATAAGACTGATTGTACTGAGTCTGCTGATCTTTATAAGACATCAACACACTTTCCAAATTTTGGACTATGCTTTTCAACCACACCTTATTGTCCTTCTCACAAACTTCCCATTGTTCATCCTCACAAACTAACCACCTATTCTTGACAAACTGAATAAAAATCCTTGCCTTTTATAAAACATGAATAGGGATGACTGAATAAAGTTCTAAACCCCTACCAATCTCCTTTATCAAATCAATATAATCTAATAATTCTTGCTTGAATCCTGACATGGATATAATAAGATAAACATAGTCTTGACAAGGGGAATTAGTGGACTGATTTGAATGCAAAGGAGATTGATCTTGTTCATACGTAGGAGTGGGAGGGGAACAAAGGCCATAATAGTGTTGATAGGTTATTTGAGGGCCACTTGGGGGGAACACATAAACATTATTATCTTGATAAGTGTGATGTTGAGGTAGAGAATAAGCATGTTGATCAAAAGATGGTTGATTATACATACCAAATAATGATGATTTATCCACTTGGGCTGCTCATACCAATTTATGAATACTTAGAGTCACCATTGGTGTTTGCACACATGCCTCTAAAGGCTTATTGGATGAAGAGAACACCAAAACTCTTCACTCAGTGAACAATGTAGTCCCATCAAGAATGCTAGAAACTATTATAGGCTAGAATTTCACCCTTGTGAGAGAGTTTTTTAGGCTCTCTCACTCTTAGCTATAATACTAGAACAACCTCAAGCTATGGGTATCCTGTATTGTGTTGAACCTCTGGAGAAGGTTGGCTTCCTCTTGGTAGATCACCTAAAACTAAAGCTAAACTAATGCTATATGGGGAAAAGGGTTAGAAAGGGGATAAGGGATCCTAAGAAATCTAACTAGGTGATGTACAAAAATAAAATGTTAAACTCACATAATCTTAAACCCACACTAGTTTTTTAGAGGACAATACTGACTTACGCAACCTCAAGATCAAGTTGGTTGCATTAATATTTCATGGAGGAGGTTTAGGAAGCAATGAATGCAAACAAAGAGAATTTATAAGACTCACTAAAAGTTCACATCAATGGTGGAAAGAGCACTCAACTAGACCTACAAACAACATTAAAAAACTCCCTAAATAAGGTCTAAAAGGAGGACTATACGAGGAAGATTCTCATTCACAGAATGCCATAGTGCGCAACTCAATAGACACAAATCCAAGGCAAGAGATAGGCAAAGAAAATCCTTTATTGCATTAAGAGGTAGTTATTAAAAATGCTTTGTAGGGTCGAGCCTAATAAAGTTGAGCATATTTTTCAATATCTCAAAGAGTGTCCCATTTCTCAGAGAGATGGAAAAAGTTTAAAAATTTACCAAAGCCAATCAATCCACCTAATAAGTGCAGTAATTCAAGATACCTCATCACTTTGACTATCTACTTCACCAAATGGGTGGAACCTACTATGACACTAAGTTATAGTGCTAAGGTCCCAACCAAGTTCATGTGTAAAAATATTATAACCAAATTTAGGTTTCTAATAAAATTGGTTAGTGATAGAGGTATGTATTTCCTAAATGACACCATTAAGACTCTAAAATAAGATTTTATGATATTACACCATAAAATCATAGCTTATCATCCATAAGCAAATAGAAAAGCAGAGGCATCAAATAAAGACCTTGGAATTATGCTCACCAAATATGCAATGTCTAAAGAGATGATTGGGAGTATTAGATTCCTAATATTTTATGGGTGTACGGGAAAACTTACAAATGTGCAACATGTTTCACACCATTTCAATTGGTGTATGGACTTGAAGCAGAAATGTCCAGGGAGTATATATAACCTAATAACACTAGGGTATCGAGATTCTCTATAGGCACAGTTGATGGATTTAACAAAAATAGAAGAAAATAAGTAAAGGGCGTAATGGACATAGGAATTTAATAAGCTAAGTCAGAAAGCATGGAATGATAATAAAATTTGATCTAAATAATTCTTTCCAGTTTAAGTGGTCTTACTATATGAAAGTATATTTAAAGCATTTATGGGTAAGCTACATATTAGATGGAGGGACCTTGTATCATTCATGACATCTCACAACAAGGAACAATTTTCTTAAAATATCTTTAGGGAACCATCTACTAGGACATGTAAATGGTTGTAGGCATCAACTTTACCATGAATAATCTATATTAGTTTTTGTATAAAAATGAGAGAGAATGCTAAGTAGCACCATGTAGTTTATGATTTTTAATCAATATGTTGTGTTCATATTTTTGTTTTAGGTTTGTATGTGTTTATACTGTGTGATTTATATATCACAAGACATTAGAACTAAGGTTGAAAAGTCTAAGTTTTAGAGTGAGATATATGACCAAAGAAACCATTAATAGAAGATAACTTGAAATGTTACATGAGGATCATCAACTAAGCTTAGGAATGAGGCGATAAAAAACAATGTACAGAGAGAGGAAAATCAACATTCATTTAAAACTATTAATGATGATAAAATTTAAAGATTGCATCTTTCCCAAAGTAGATCGAATATAAAAATGAAAGGATGTATAGTAAAATAAATTAGATTGATGAGAAGATAATGTGCCATATTAACAAATACCCTCAATTGGATCAATGTTTTTAGACATAGAATAACAACTGTCACATTACCATCACCCAATTAACATTAAGGTACAAGGTGAAATCATGCATAAGTAGCTCAAAATTTTCAAATCAATTTTTCAAATGGATTTGAGAAGGAAAAACTATATAACAAGGGGCTCAAAAAACACAATGACATCACACACCTTTACAAATAATATAACTCTATAATCTAAGTCTAATTCAGTTTCATGTAAAGATTCCTCAACAACCCTGATACAACAAAAGAGATTATTCAAACATAACTATAATGGAGAACATGGATCATATATAACATTTAATCCTTATCACATATACATATAAGGAAGAAATGGGGGATTGGTCTGGTTCTTAGAAAAACTAGATACCATGATCTAGACCCTTTCAATTTCATTGATGTCATAAAATATAATATATTCAGCCACAACTAACTTGTGGAAGAAAAAGAAAGAGCCCTAATGCTCCAACATCCTCTGTGAGGCTCTAATACATATCATCTCATCAAGCTTCCTACTTTTGGGAAGTTAGATGAGGTAATGCTCACAATACTCAATAGATATAATGAGGGTGTGATCCATCTCTCATAGGATGTCACCATTTTCATCAACCCTACAATCATGTCATGAGAAATAGGATTCCCAAATTAGGGAAAATATATTCTACCTTATAAAACCAAGGTTCCAATTCATTTAGATACAAAGGAAAAGTATAATAAGGCATCTAGGGGGATCCCTATCGACATGGTGGGTGACATGTCGATGTGGATTATCTTAAAGTGCATCATCAAATGGTTTTAGAAAACCACCAAGAGAACATTGTAGGAAAAAAAGGGTTATTGGAATTTCCTATATAATGATCATAATACACAAGAAATTCAATTGGCATAATTTTTTGGATTTTAAGTTCATAACCAATATCAAGAAGGTCCTCGCTAGAACATCGTAGGTGTTCTAATATCAATTTTTGGTCCTAATGTATTATTTTACTTAATGGAAGTTTATAGAGGGTCCATTTAACCCAAATGAATAATTTTATCATGTGCCTGCATTTGCTAACCTTACTTGGACCAAGACTGAGTATTACTACAATTGTGCACCAAATTTTATGTTTATGCAATATTACTAAACTTAGAAATATAACCTAAAACTTGATAACACCAATAGGAATGGATAGAGGAGATAAATTAGAGCAAATATAAAATTATTACCATCCTCTTTACCTTCTCATGCCTCCATTCCAATATTTTCACTTGAATTATTAGACTTAGATTGACACTATGATGTTTAATTAGAGATGTTGATAATGGATGCTTGATTTAAGATTATTTTAACATGGATTCTCTACAAGATTTCTAGTTGGACATCCATGGAGGAGTGTTGGTTATATTGAGGAAGGTAGGGAAGATCTATGGATGAGATTCAAATTTAGAGGGAAGAGATCAATGGTTTTTGATTATCCAAGGAATATTAAATTCCTTGGAAACCTATAGAGTTATAGGTTTCTAGAGAGGAGGGAAGCTTAGAGAGAGTTGTAGATTTGAAGAGTTATATAACTTTGTTTAGTAATTAATAATGATTATAGGAAGGTTAGATAGGAATTGGAGAAGGATTAGGTGACTAGTGATATAGGAATGGCTAGGGTGGTAGGGTAGTTAGGGTGGTAGGTGAATAAATATGATTTTTAAATTGTCAAGTTCATTTAGACGGTAGGCTATTAGGTAACAGAGTCTATTATGGGTTTAATGAGGGGATTAATTAATTTTAGGATGGGATAAAGGTTTATGGGATATAATAAAGGGATGGGGATAATAGGATATTAGTTAGTTTTGGCTAGGAAATATAAGAATTAGGTTAAATTAGCATAAAATAACATAATGAGTTGGACAAGCATAATTTAGTCTATACATTTTACCCCTCTTTGAAAGGGTGCTACTAGTGGAGCAAAGTGGAAGGATTAATAGTCTTTCAAATAAAAACCATGTCATGGATGAATGTTAGTAGATGATGATTGGGGATATGATGCCCCCTCAAGGGGACATATAGGGAAGAAAGAGATAGATGGCCACTTGAAAGAAGAAATTAGGGGTGGGATACGATGGATGGATGAGGGGATGGGTTGTTATATGTGTGATAGATGATGAAGAAGAAATATTCAACTTGAGTAATGAGCTATAAATTAATGGTGATGCCCCTGGTAAGGACATATACACAGGGAGTAGTGATGATGGGTATTATGATTGTAGACACATCCCAAGGGGCAATAAACCATATCAAGATGATAATAGGATTAAAAGGCCATAAGCTTTAGATGTATCCCAAGCAAGGATACATGCAAGGGAGAGATATTGGCCAAGATAAGACTAATGATTTAATTAGATTTAAGGATGGGTGTAGCTTAAATCTAAATTGATTAATATGATGTTGTTGATGATAGAGAATAATTGATATGATTGAGTGACCAAAGGATTTGAGGATGAAGATAGATGATAGAGATAGTGTACAATATATCCTTAGGTTTATAAATGTGGCTAAGTATTACCTACATAGTCTAAAAAGACCTCAGGCCAATGTAGTTCTGACTCAAGAATAAATGATAATTGATGTATGTAGATGATGATGAAGATTAGTGATTAGAGGATGATGTTAGTGATTAAAGAATATGTTCGAGAAGATGAGATGAGGATAAAATATTGGATGTTGGTTGGATGGGTTGAGAAGATTGGATTAGGGATGGGAATAGGGATGATTAGATGAATAATAAGGGAGGGCATAGGTGATCTATCCATCACAATGTCATAAATCTCATCATAGTCTAAGTAATCTGATAGATATAATACTTGAAAAGATGCCCCATTATATAAGTATGACCAAGAAGACCTTATGCCACAGTGTGTGGGTAAATAGAAAACTTTATATCCTCAAGGGAACTTTTGGTGTCCTCATAGCATCCTCGTTAATTGCCCAATATACAAAAAGAGACATGACAAACATGAGACAAATAAGATATATACATGACATGCAAACAAGACAAACAAAACAAACAAGTAACACATACACATAAGTATCCACATGTAGTGTCATAATATCTTTCTAATGATAGGATGAGTGATTGGATGATCATGATGTGATTGTGGACTTAGTATGGATTTGGATAGGGTTATCATGATTAGGATTAAACTAAGATGTTTCCCTTAGTTTAGGATATAAGGATGGATGATACAAGAAGGTCTTTGAATATTGATTTGGTCTTGAAATTAGATTGAAAAGTGGCCAAGGATGGTGATTAGACAAGTGATGACCAAGGATTATCAATGGACAAGGCCTTGAAAGGATTCAATATATCAAGGAGACTAATAAATGATGGGATAAAATACCTTTCACACTATCAAGGAGTAATTGGATGGGTTATAGGTATGAAGAGGCAATGATAGGATAGTGATGGGATTAAGTACCTCCCATACTAGAAAAGGGTGATTGGATGGGTGCTAGGTATGAAAAGGCCTTGATATGAAGTGATAAGTACTAGATTAAGGTCTTTAATAAGGTGATGCATATTGACAAGACCTGGCTAATAGGTTGTGATGGAAGATTTGAAGAGATGGGTGACCACTCTAATTTGGTATCAATATGAAATGTGATATCTAGAAGATGGGAAAATATGAGATGGATGGGGATGGATGTGACAAGGGGATTAGGCATAAGACAATACATGATGGATAGTTTTTGGATTTTTCAAGTTTTTACATTTTTTAGGGTTTTTGACATTTTTCAATGTTTTATGGGTTTTGGGATATGTATATACACTGTACAAATGGGGTTACTAGCAAAGGGAATACCAAACCTAGAAACGAGGAGAAGGATGGAGGGATAATGGATGGATGACAAAGGATGATGATGATGATGGAGACCAAGGATGATTGGACTAGGGATAGCTAATGACCATGTCATAAAGGAACCAAATGGTTATTGTCTAGGTATTCATGGGAGGATATGCCAAGGTGGTTTTGAAATAGTTCTCAAGACACCTTCCACTTCCTTATTGATAGGATCGAAGTTCCCCAAAGCTCTAACATAACTTGTCAGATTTAAGAGGACACATGATTACCAATGTATAAGCAATTAAACATGCAGAATTACATAGAAGAACAAGTAACTATCAATGAGAAAACACACAGAATGTGAGAGGCAATATACAATTATATTTAACTCATTGTAGAAGGAAATTACAACAAAGAGGTGGCACTCTTTCTTCCACTTCGTGGGCTTACAGTAATCTTCCTTCAAGAGTAATCTTCTCTCACTAGGTCACAACACATAGCTAACACAAGCTGTTGTTCACCTCATTGTACATCTATACAATCGAGTATAAACTAGTACTCCATGTAGATCTCACCATGATCTTGCTCCTGATGTATTATTGTCACCTTAGATCTTGCTCCCCTGTCGATCTCTATTTGACCCTCGCATACACACATCCCTGCAGACCAACCTGATCTTATCACATGTAGATCTCCTCCATGATCCTGCAACACCCTGCATATCAAACTTGATCTTACATACATGGGGAATCCTACTTGATTCCACCATGGGAAGAACTCTCCAAGTTCTACATAGCTCTTCTACAAGTTCTCCACTTAACAATACAGCCCATGAGTCTATTATATAGATCTCATGCATACACTGATTTAGACTTACGGCTCAAGACTCTAACTGGTCTTCATCATGCAAACAATGTGTTCACTTAACTGACTATTCGTCAACAGCAGTTCTGGAACTGCCACAGGTGACCAACATCGGTCCCTATCTTCCTGAGGTGATCGATGCCGGTTGATCCCTGCCAAAGTTGGTTTCCCTTGCATTGTCCCTGACCTACGTTGGTTGTGGTCTATCGATGCCAGCGACTGTCAAGCTCTGAAAACCTCCCTTTTTGCCTTAGGTGAAGCTTTTAGCTCCACACCCTAACACTTATGAGGGTCAAGATGGGAAGGAAGAGGAGATAAGATGCTTGATATGATGGTGGATGATGGATAAGAACAATGGATGAAGGGATAAAATTATGGGTGATATAGACAAGGTGGATAAGGGATGTAACAAGTGGGATGGATGGATGAGGATATGCAATGGATGGATTTGACCTTGTGGATAATAAATTATTCTACCATGATGCCAAAAAATGGTTTTCATCATCATACTTGCCCAAGGTGCCAAAACATTGGATTTCACCATTAGCTGAATGATTTTTTTTTGTGACTTTATTGAGCATCTTGATTTATTAGGGATGGGTGAGACGCAAGATGTTGATGATAGATGGAGCCATTAGCCAAACCTATTCTGGAAAAAGGTAATTCTAGGACTATGTGATGGTGACCTTTATTGACTCTTGATTTAACTTCCTCTAAATGTTTTAACCAGGTATCTTTGTAACCTCTATGAGGGACAATGTTGCCCAGGGATTTGAGATACGGTGTGGATGGAGGTATGTCATGAATGTGATGATGGGATATAGGATATGAAATGGGGATATGATTGGGAAGGTTGATAAGATGAGATGGGGAGTAAAAATGGTTTTCAATAGTTGCATACACCATTAGATAATATGGATGGAATTCTTGAGATTAGTGCCATGAGGCTAAAAGATCTAAGACCTTTTGATTTGTTGATTATTGCTCCAAAAATTAAGAGGATGGCCAGCCATATGATGTTTGAATTTATTACCTCATGGTGCTAGTTTTTAGGGTTCACTAGAGGGAATTGATTTTTGACTTAATAGATAATGATTATTTTGACTTTGATATGCCCCTAGTGCCTGATATTGGGCTTCACTAGTGGGAGACATTATTTTATTAGGTTGATGATTTGATTTTGATTTAGGGGATAAAATATGATTTTATTATGATTTATGGATTTTGGAATATAGTCTTGGACTATTGTATTTGTGGCACATGATATTACATGTGAAGGGGAATTGAATGATGCATTTTCCTATTTATTCCCTTCATGTAGTGGGATGTGGATATTGTGGAGGTCAATGAGTGGTGATGGGGAAACATAGTATTCATAGGGGTTCCTAGGAGACCTAGTTTTGACATTAGAGAAAATCTCTTCAAGATCAGTAAAAGGATCACTAGGACTAGTTGTAGTAGATGCATCCAAAAGAGGATCAAACTCACTCTAAAAATATTTGATAGATAAAGCTTGTAAGAACTCATTTATGATGTCATCATCTAGAATGGAATCAAAAGATACACTTGGTAATGAATCAGAGGTATCTAGATTATAGGTATCTTCTAAAAGATAGGCATTATCAATATCAATGAGGGTTGATTTTTTTGATGAGGAATCTAATTTGGATATGGGTGTTGAACATGATCCTATGAAAGATAATACCTTGGATGTTGACTTTGAAGCTAACTTCGATGCACAAGATATAATGTTTATATTTATAGATGTATTATCCATTATTGACCTCTTGATAAGGGGTATTTGAGGTGATGGGTGAGAGGGAGATGATAGATGAATGACAAGTTTGACAATGATAGGTTCATGAAGGGACTTATGAGATATGGGGGGACTAGGCTCATAGGGAATAAAGATTGTGATGGAGGATTTTTCAAGGATGGGGGGATCATGTAGGATGAGTGTGGTGTCTTGACCTTGGCTTAAAAAAGGAAGAACTTGATTATGATTGGGAAGGGAATCTTGGCATTCCTATTTTTGTTTACCCAGGGATTTAGACTCATTGGGTTCGTCTTCAATAATTATGTCACTAAAATTGATGAGGTCTTGGACATAGTCCTATAAAAGATGAAATCGATTAATGGTATGCCCCCAGGTTTGGTGACATGTATAATATTGATCATATTTATACCAAGAGGGCATAGGTTTAGTAGGATAAAGATGTTAGATAGGTGGATAGACCACCATGTTGGTGGTGACTAGTTATTTAAATGGGCTTTCAATGACATAGGAAGTGGAGTATAAGGACCCAATTTACTTTATGATTTGGATGTGGAAGAATTAGTGTTATGATAAAATGGCGTTTGCTATAGCTAGGTAGATGGACTATTAGTGGTCAAGATGGAATTACCTTTGCTAGTATGGGAATGGGGAGATGATGGTTTATGACTAGCAGATGAAGGGTTGGTATGGGACTCACGTGAAGGGACTTAGACAGGAGGTATACTAAGTTAAAGGGGGTCAACACCTTTAGGGAGTGGTACACCCATCATAATGAACTTTAAGAGGATCTCATCCTTGTAGGCATGTATTTATTGGTCAATAAAGGTAGGGTCTAGTTCCATGGTGATGGTTGATAGATGATGGATGATGTAGGTAGGTTGAGGATTGGATAGGGTTCTTGAAATAGAATAAAAGGATTGAGCTAATATGATAGGTAATGATGGAGATAAGATAGACTAATGGATTAGAGATTATTATCAATTTTCAAACTGATAGTGCAATAGGTGTGAATAACATATCAACAATGTCTAGTGGTTAAAATAACAAAAGGATTGAGGGATTTTGATGGGTGCCTAAATTCAAACTAGCAAGAGGACGATATGATGGGTGCTAGTTAAGAATAAATAAATATGATTAGACTAGGAATGATTGATAGTTTATGGGTTTGCTAGATTGAGACCGACAAGGTGACAAGATGCTAACAATATACTGACTAAGGTATGAGATTTGACCAAAGGATGAATGATAGTGAACTAAGGTGATAAGGTGAAGGATGATAGGATTATCTCAAAATCTTATACCAATTTGCCCAAGATGGGATGGGGTAGGATTAGGTGATGAAGGTGATTAGGACAATGGAATAAGGATAAGTGTGATGATGAAATGATAAAGGGGTAATGAAAGGTGGATGGTTTAGACCCATATGTGATCTAGAAGCCAACTAGGATAAAATGAGGTGATGACTAGATAGGTGATGAAGGTAAGGTTAAGACAAGTGATTGGGTATGGATTTAAGAAAAGATGTGGATGGTGAGGTATGATTAGGATGTGATTAGGGGATGATTAATGACATATGGGTCTAGTAATAAGATGTGATTAAAAAGATGTACAAAATAGAAAATTATGTACAAGAAGGTAAAACAAAGATATACAAGGTGATGGGATAATGAGACAAGATGGTATGGGGATGATTAGAACTATGGATGAGGTGGACTTAGGATAGAATATGGATGGTGAGACCATATGAGATTAGGATATGTGATGGGTTATGATTAAATATGTAAGGGGGTGATGTCAATAAAATGATATGGGAATGATAAAGACTATGGTGTGACTAATGGATAAGGCAAGGTCAAAGTGAGGTGTGATTGATTATGGATGAGGTGGTCTTATGATAAGGTATGAATAAGATGATGAGTATATGTGACTAATATAGGAGTCTAGTAGAATCTACAAGAGAATAAATCATGTACAATAGGATGAGGCTAGGATACACAAGATGTGACTATGATTGGGTGGATATGACTAGGAATGGAATAAAGATGGTGATGATGATAACAAGGGTCAAAATAAGATGGAGGTGATAGGGGGTATGACAAATGATAAGTGGACTAGACAAGGATAAAGATAATAATGATAGGATGACAAGGATGATGACTAGGATATATATAAATGATGATAAGATAGAATGATGTGTCAAGGATATACAATATTATATGTCCAAAGGACCTAGATAGGTATGGATAGGTGAAGGCTGACTCAGCTCACAAATAGTATAGGGTTAGCACAACACACACCCAAATAAGCAAGCCAAAACATATGATTAGTAAACTAACAAGTGTGTAACCTAATGTCTGCACCATCCAAAAGATTCACAAGTGAGGCTATAGGTTGGTGGCCCATTATGAAATTGATTGAACCCTCTCAACCCTACTTGCACTCAATGGCTACTTTGGAGCTGATACTGACTCATACAATGATATACCTATTATGGCCAAAAGGTCTTATGCTAGGTATGCATAAGGTTTCTAAGGGTTTCCCCTATATACACAAAGGTACATTGGGGCCCAAGTCCATATAAGGTGTTGTCTAATGCTTAGTTCATAGAATTAACTCTTTCCCTTTATGAATGACTTGTATGGGGTCAACCGCTTAGCCTAACGATAGTTGTCCATGATTTTTATACTCTATCAGAACATAGAGTTTGGTTAGTGTGTGGTGATGAAATCCATGACACTAACCCCTATAAACTAAGCTCGTATGCAGGTGTCAATTCTATGTCACATGTTATCCTATAGGGGAAGGGTTGATAAATAGGAAAAACACACTATATGATTAATTAACCAATTAATTACCTATGTGTGAGGGGCACAATATATCGATTATTTACAAGTTAACACAAAAATAATTATATACAAGGAATTATTTTTCACAATAAATATATGCACACAATAAAATGATTAAAAATGATATATACAATACAAAATTGATGTGAAAAAGTGCCAAAATGGGTCTTTGACTAGTGGCCTACAAGCACATGGTTTAGTAGTTTGATATGGCACTCAAGGGTGGGGTCCTACAACAAAATGTTTAGTAATTTTGATAAATCACTCTTGAGGGGTATCCTACAAAATTAAATATTATACCCAAAATATGTCCCACAAAAAGATGATAAAGCAAGATGTTAATCAAATATGCCTTAATAAAATACCCTAAAAATTTATGATTTGGCTCTATAATTTATTTAGGGTGAGCGAGACATGACGTGAGGGCCTGGGGTGGTATCCTCATCAGGGTCAAGGGGTAGTAATTGACTCAAAACATACACTAAAAAGGACTAAATTGAAGGCAAAATTTACTGCAAAATTACAATTTCACAGTGCAATATCACAACTGGGGGGGGCAAAACCATGACTTGTGAGTTGTGGTTTTCCAAAAGCTAGCTAACCATGATGGTTAACTTATAAAACCATGATTGCAAATGAAAAACTCATAATTAGCTATAAAACAAAATTTGTGGTTTTGTCATAAACACAAAACCATGACTCAAAATGGAAATCCTACTAATGAAAATAAATCGATAGTTATGATATTATTCAGAATGACAAAATTTTATAAATTAGAGATGATTGATAGATAACAGATTGGTCAAAATGCCTAAAATGATGATATCCAAATGATGGAATGATAAACTATGTATTGAATTTTATGATGTTTCTAATATTTTTTTTACCCAAGGAGATATTAAGGTGACAGTTTAACCAAAATTGAGCCAATTCTAGAATATTAAAAATGAGATGTTTTCAATTTTAAATATGCTACAGAGATGGAAATTTATCAAGCAAAATTATTTTAAAATGACAAAAATTAACAAAAACTAGGCTAAATAACAAACTCATGACTACCAAGATAATACCGCTATTACTTGAAGCAATATCGTGACTACAAAAAAGTCTAGACTTATGGTTTTTTCCAAAATGGGGGGAAGAGGTAAGTCCTAATGTGATGTTTTTTGGTCTTCAAATAGTTCCTTCTGCCCTTGATCACCTTCCATTCTATCCTTATAGAACACATAAACTAGGTAAAAACCAAGTATAGACAAGAATTTGACAAAAAGTGGGGTTAGTTAACCAATATGGACGTTAAAGATAAAATCCCTAAATTTTGATTAACAGACTATATTAATGACAAAATATCTATAGAGACACAAGATGCCTAGAATGGACCCCCCCAATAGTATATAGCTAATGGTTTTAGGGAAAATTGTATTATTGCTACTAACGTTAATGATACTATAACTTACAGGGTAAACTCATGACTGAAAGATTCATGGTATTGTCAAAAATGTACCTAAATCAAAAATTGTTAGTGGTTTAAAAAGTCATGATTGGGATTGATAATATCATGACTCACCTAGTAATATCACTACTTGTGAGTCATGGGTTTGTTGAAGGGTAAAAATATTGCATGGTCAGACACAGTTAGTGGGTAAAGGGATGGTTAATACAATATCACTACTTATATTAACATTATCACTATTGACTAGTGTAATGTCATGATTATCAATGCAAACCCATGACTGTAACTTGTGCATGTAAAAATTGCAAAATTTTGAGATTTTCTTTGCCCAATCAGACTTACAAGCTAGTACAAATAATACTAACAAGCAAAATTGATTAAATGGGGAGCAAAGTCTCCCACTATGGTCGCCAAAATGTGCACCAAATTTTAAGTTTATGTAATATTACTAAAATTATAAATATAACCTAAAACTTGATAACACCAATAGGAATGGATAAAGGAGATAAATTAGAGTAAATAGAACATTCTTACCATCCTCTTTACCTTCTCATGCCTCCATTCTAGGATTTGTACTTGTATGATTAAACTCATATTGACACTATGATGCTTGATTAGAGATGTTGATAATGGATGCTTGGTTGAGGATTATTTTGACATGAATTCTCTAAAAAATTTCTAGTTGGCCTTCCATGGAGGAGTGTTAGTTATATAGAGGAAGGGAGGGAATATCTATGGATGAGATTCAAAATTAGAGGGAGGAGATCAATGGTTTTATATTATCCAAGGAATATTAAATTCCTTGGAAACCTCTACAATTAGAGGTTTCTAGAGAGGAGGGATAGGTTAGAGAGAGTTTTAGATTTGGAGAGTTTTAGAACTCTGTTTAGGAATTAATGATGATTATAGGAAGGTTAGATATGGATTAGAGAAGGATTAGGTGACTAGTGATGTAGGAATGACTAGGGTGGTAGGGTAGCTAGGGCGGTAGGTGAATAAATATGAATTTTATATTTTCAAGTTGGTTTAGGGGGTAGGTTAGTAGGTAATGGAGTCTATTATGGGTTTAATGAGGGGATTAAATGATTTTAGGATGGGATAAAGGTTTATGGGATATAGGAATGGCATGGGGATAATAGGATATTAGTTACTTTGGAAAGGTAATATAGGAATTAGGTTAAATTAGCATAATTAGTGGGGTGAGCATAATTTAGTGCATACAACAACCATTTGGCCAAGTTTAACCAATGGTGGGTTGAGATCCAAGATATAATAATCTTGTACCCTAGGGTACCCAAGGACATTCTAAAATATCTAGGGCAACATGCATCTATCACAAAGCTACATGATGGGGTTCACATCAAAGTCCATAAATTACCCAAAATAACAACTAATCTAATGCCCTTATTCATTACCATGTTGGATGTGAAAGCATAAGTCTTGTGATATATTTCCATCACTGATATATCAATGCAATCCTTTGAGTCTATGCCTCTAAGTGCATAATAATTGTTGCCTACATAATCCCAAGCACAAGCATAGGCACCACCATAGATAGAATCAGCTCCATCCCAAAATGCTAGGGTAAATTGAAAGAAAAAACACAATGAACCTCACCTCTACCACTAAATAAGAGGACCCACAACACTAAGTCTTGGTTAGACAATAATCATATACCAAAAATAACTACAAAATGAGATCTTATAGAGTTAGGCATCGATGAACATGAAGTTTTAAAGTCAATGCTCATAGATATAGGTAAAGAGGTTTATGATCAAGAAAAAGAGAAAGATTTTTTCTTTTGGAAGGTACTACACACATTTGAAGTGTATAACTAGGTGCGATAAGACTTAAAGGTTGATATCACCCAACCTCCTCATTTAAGAATAGTAGATACTATCAGGCAAGAAGAAGCACATAGATGGATTCAAGCTAAGCTATTTCATAGAGATATAGCTATAGGATATTTTTATGTGCAAGACAATATCTCAACATTGAAGGAAATATCACCACAAGCTATGGTGCATAAGAAAAGGACACATTTTATGTATAGAGTATCCCCAATAATCAAGGAATGAATGGTTATTATTGTAGATCCATTGGTAGAGGTCAAAACATAGTAGGCCTAGGGACTCGAGCAAAAGCCTCAAGAGATGATCCATGCCTATAAGATATTGAAGAAGAATATCACTCCTCCATTGTCATCCAAACATAAGGTAGTAATATGAATATGTGATATGATTAAATTGACCTCATCATCTAATTCATAGCTACTAGTTGATTCTCTAACTGCTATGCTAGAGCTAGAAGAGACAACTCTGTAATAGCTCGACCCACCAAAAAATTATCTATCAAAATAAAAAATAAGCTAAAATAGTGAAATACAAAGAATAAAAGGTACATCATGTGGCTACAAAGAAGGCTTGGAAGACAAAGAGTAAGAATACTAAGGAAGTGGTAAAACACAAGGATATCGAGGATGAGGAACAACAAAAGAAGCAAGAGGAGGAACATATAGGAAAGAGTGAGGAAGTTGAGATAGAAAATAAAAGGGATGAATAAGTAGAGGCTAATAATAAAGAGGAAGAAGAAGTTGAAAGGAAATAACAAGAGGAATCAAATCAGGTATTGCAAGAAGTGAAGAAGAAGAAGAAGAAGAAGAAGAAGAAGAATGAAGTTGAGATTATAGCAAAGGCGTTAGAGGAAGATAATGTAAAAGAAGTGTTGTATACTCAAGCAGAGCAAGAAAATAAGTAGGTTGAGTAATAGGAGGATAATAATAAGGTTGAGGTAGATGCCAACTCTAAGGCTTATGTAGATTCCAAAGCTAAGGAAGAGGCAAAGGCCAAAGTCAAGGTTATAGCAGATCACAAGGCTAAACAAGCAAGCACAGCCAAATAGGCATCATATGCCATAAAACCATTATTCATAGTTGGTAATTATTGTGTAGAAAACATGAAGACATTTTTTGTAATATATTATTTTATCTCTTATAGAGCTCTTTAGGT